>JAODAL010042999.1:0-34275 GCA_025379985.1 Phyllomedusa bahiana | reverse complement strand
ACTCCTCCCTTGCTGGGGAACCTGCTTGTTAATAGATGACGGACGCTAGCCCGGGCTCTCACCGCACCCACCGTAACTCCGGCCCTGCTAGCTGAACCTGCGTGTTAATAGATGACGGACGCCAGCCCTGGCTCTCACCACACCCACTGTTACTCCAGCCCTGCTAGCTGAACCTGCGTGATCCACGTTTACAGCTTCACCCGCCTTGATCAGTAATTTCCTTCAACCCACTTAACAGTAAAATGCAGGATCTTTAGATAGGCCTCTTTGACCTACTGGGGACATCTGTTTCGTTTGCTTCACATTCTAATGTCATGGTGGAACAATGTCACCAGTAGAATTGCAAGTAGCTCTAGCGGCATTGGAATTTTCTTTTTTTACATATAGTTTATTTCTTATTGCGAAATTTTCTGCTGATGGTCCATAAGGGCACCTGTGCGGATTTTTGGGTCATGCTGCGTTACAGTATATGGATAGTCAATGTCTATTTCACTAAAATACTGCTTCAAAGACTACTTTCTTCCGGCACTTTATAATCTGCGGGTTATGCAGGTTTGAGGGTCATGCTGTGGTACAGGACAGGTATAGTCAATGTCCAGTTCAACTAAAATGGTGGTTCAAAGACTCCTTTTTCTGGCACTTTTTAATGTGTGGGTCATGTAGATTTAAGGGTCATGCTGCGGTCCAGGACAGGCATAGTCAATGTCCTGTTCAATTAAAATGGTGGTTCAAAGACTCCTTTTTCCAGCACTTTTTAATCTGTGGGTCAGACAGTTTTAAGGTTCATGCTGCGGTCCTGGACAGGGATAGTCAATGTCTTGTTTAACTAAAATGGTGGTTGAAGAGTGAAGAAATCAGGCGATACCTTTTTCAGGCTAACTGAGTATATTTGATGGTGAGCTTTCGAGAGAACTAGCTCCCTTCTTCAGACAAGATGTTATACAAGAAATTGAAAATTCACAGACTTTTTATACACAAAAGACATGGACCTTCAAAGGGTCCTAGAATTCTTAAAAATAACAAATTGCAATATAAGCAGAGAAGTCATTTACAACAGGTCAAGACATCAACTATCTGGAAACTTGTGAGGCATGATGGAGGGGTCAGTAAATCTGCGTCTTATCTCGCAGCCATCAGGTGCAATTTGTGGCCGTCACAGTTCACACATAGTTTGACATAAAGCTGGCATGAATATTTAACCCATTTTGCAGAGTCTGAAATTTTTGCATTAATTTAAATTCCCACTCCTTTCTCTCCCTCTGCGTCTAACCTCCAAACCTGCGGCGTATTATTGTCCGGAGTGCCCTGAAGGCCCCAACAGAAAATGGCGCCTCACCCTGCCTGCAGAACAGGTGCAAGACCTGCAGTCACATCCACACCGCTGACTGTGCACCTGTCCCACAATCCCAACAGGTGCACAGAATTAGGGGGACATTTTCCTGCAGGTCTAGCAATGTGGTTTATCTTATCATGTGTGCGCAATGTCCCATCACAGGCCTCTATGTGGGGGAAACAGGACAGAGACTCAGCCAGCGCATGAACTCACACAGATTCACTATTAATAACAGCAGAACTGATCTTCCAGTGGCACAACACTTCTCCAGAGATGACCATTGCATTGAAGATCTGAAAATTATGATTTTAATGGGACACTTTAAGATGCAGAGGGAGAGAAAGGAGTGGGAATTTAAATTAATGCAAAAATTTCAGACTCTGCAAAATGGGCTAAATATTCATGCCAGCTTTATGTCAAACTATGTGTGAACTGTGATGACCACAATTGGCACCTGATGGCTGCGAGATAAGACGTAGATTTACTGACCCCTCCGTCATGCCTCACAAGTTTCCAGATAGTTGATGTCTTGACCTATTGTAAATGACTTCTCTACTTATATTGCATTTTATTATTTTTAAGAATTCTAGGACCCTTTGAAGGTCCATGTCTTTTGTGTATAAAAAGTCTGTGAATTTTCAATTTCTTGTATAACAACCTGTCTGAAGAAGGGAGCTAGTGCTCTCGAAAGCTCACCATCAAATATACTCAGTTAGCCTGAAAAAGGTATCGCCTGATTTCTTCACTCTTCCACTACTTTCTATGGCTAACACGGTACAACATTATACTACTAAAATGGTGGTTGAAAGACTCCTTTATCCAGCACTTTTTCATCTGTGGGTCATGCAGATTTAAGGGTAATGCTGCGTTCCAGGACAGGGGTAGTCAATTTGTCCAGTTAAACTAAAATGATGGTTCAAATAATACTGCTTTCTGGCACTTTTTAATTTGTGGGTCATGCAGGTTTAAGGGTCATGCTGTGGTACAGGAAAGGAATAGTGAATAGTCTGACTTTTTTTCTGTGACTCTTTTGCCTAATTGTCTTGCCTAAGATGTAGCACGTATCTGTTTTACTTTTTTGGATGTTATTTCGAGCTTCTCCTCCCCTGTTTGGGTGTAAGAATGAAGCTGTTGTTCCTCTCCCATAGACTTTAATGGTCATCGGCGATAATCGACTATCGGATATCAGATATCCGCATGATAATTGCCGATATCGACTATCGATCCGATAACGATAGATGACACAATCGCTCATCACTACAAGCTTTATGCCACATTTACTATGTGTTTTAGACACTTCTGCGCCTAGTCCGACAAAGGGGGTCGGGCCTCTGCAAAAGGGGTATGGCTTAAAATGCAACAAAAATGCGTCAGAATTTTGTCGCAGTTAGTGGCAGAAAAGTAAGAAAATTTAAAAGAGGGTTTTTTAAAACTTAGACTGGGACATTTATCAACCTCCCACCAGATTTATCAACATGTGAAAAAAGGGGGCTCTTTTGTCTGATTTTCATTAGTTGATTTTCAGTAACTTAAGATTATTATTACTTTTGACAATTGCAAGTTAAGTGACTATTTTGAATTTTTTCTTTAACGGGGGGGGAACCGTTTAAAATTTTTTTCCCACTTTTTTAAATACCCTTAAAATTTCAGTTTTTTAGTAATTGTGCCTAGTTTTTCACTTTAAATTTTGTATTTTCTATAAATTTATTTCCCTTGACTGTGATAGCCATGTGCTTGAGGGGCTGATTTTCTTACTGTCTTTTGAATCTGTCACACAGAAATGTCACGTCCAACTACATTTATTTAATAACATCAAGCGCCATCCAAAGAGAATGCCTTTGAAATGACCACCTGCAAGTGTCTAGTGTGACTTTTAAGCATCTAGTAAACAAAAAAGGTGCCCAAACACATTGGAAAAAAAGGATTGTGCATGATTTCAGAGGAGTCTGTTAGTGGCTTATTCCTTTCTCCAAGTTGCTGTCAGCTTAAAGAGTCTTTGGTAGTAGCTGTGTAGATATAACCTTACACTGGACAAAATTTTCCCAAAAAAAACCCCCTTTATTTTTTTCAAATATGGCATACTTTCATTTTAACTAAATTTTTAACCCGCAACAAAAACTTTTTAGTATAGGTTTTGGGTTTAAATTGGAAAAAACACACATGGGATTTAAAAACTTTTCACAAAAAACCTCTATCTTCCAGCTGTAGACTTACAGGAGGTATTTTTCACTGAAAAATTACTCACACAAATAAATCTAAGGGTATGTCCACACGACACGACACATGTCAAAATACTAGTAGAATTCTGAATCCTAAAACTGTATTGTCCGAAGAATATTTTGACTTGGTTTTCAACGTGAATTTTAAGTCATTGTTTTTTCGACAGATTTACAGTCAGAAAATGTTAAATTCATGTCTATGGGGTTTCGTATACGAACCCCAAAACAAGAAATTTTTGGGGAAGCTTTTTTTTTTTCCCTTTAAAAAAAAACACGGAAGAATAAACATGTTCCAAGTTTTTCGTAAAAACTACGTTTTTGAAATCAAGAAAGTTGTGTGGACTACAACTAGGATTTTCATTTGAGGTCTTTGGGGATGGTTTTAGAATCGTTTTTTGGGGTTTTAAAAACCCCAAATTTCCGCATAAAAAACCAATGGAAATGCTTGTTTTGGGGAAAGGGGCTCTTACAGAGTTTTTATATGTAAATTTTGGATTTTTGGGTCCCCACCATTTGCTTGACTTTCCACGGGGAGAGTTAGTTTTCTTCTAAGCAAGAAGAGTATGTTAATTTAAGAACTTTCCAAAAACTTTACCCTGCACAGTCTTTAAGTCCCCTTATTTTAAAAAATTTACTAAAAATTTAACCAAAAAAATTAAGTACATATTTGATACATAATAGGAGCATACACTACAAAAAACAACAAAACCCAAATTCAAGCAAGGCGGGACACATAGTTTGGAAAGGTTCTCTTTAATAAAAAAATCCAATTAACATTAAATTTAAAAAGAATTTAAGCCCTTTTCCCTAGACGATAAGGCAAATTATGAAGTTTAAAAAGGAAGACCAAATTTTTGACAGAATACTGTCTTAAACCATGTTCTAGTACAAGATAACAAGCAGTAACTCAATAAGCCATATAAGCTGTTTAGAAAAACTTGGGGGTCCCAAAAACCAGTGATATTATTAAAATTTAAAAGGGTGTCTCGTTTTTAAGTTGTAAGGCATATCCTTTTTATTTAGAAAATGGCAATTTTTAAATCCCAAAAATAAAAAGGGTGAAATTTAAAGGGGTTGCGATAAAAACCCATCCAAACTTAAAACTTTACATTTTTTTAAAGGCCCAAAAAAACCCTTTGGGCCCAATAAATTGGTTGCTAGAGTTTGGGGCAAATTTCTAAAAAAATTAGATTCCCCGATTTGGGCCTTTTTTTCGTCAAAATTCGTTTTCGGCCGAATTACTTGGGGACGAATGGGTTTTAAAAAATCAGCTTTTTCCCAGGCTGCACAAGCCGTAGGGTTGCTGTAGAACCCCGGGCCCATGCTTAAACATGCAGGGGGAGCTTTTTTTGGCTTAAATCCCAAATTTGTGTTTTATATGCCCGCTTGCCCTGCCGCCGCTTTTAGAATCGTAAACTATAAAAACCCCCCGGGCACTTAAGGGGGAAAAAACTGCCAAAAAAAAAAAGGGGAAAATAAGCCCATGGCGACAGCTGGAAAAAAAAAAGCTGGGGGCTCGGGGTGGCAACTTTCATTTCCGAGTGGGGAGGTGGCGGCAGCAGCCACAGCAGCTTTGGGGGTTAAAGGAGGGGGTGGCATAAAGACATTCTGGGGTGGAAAAAAACAGGAGTACCCACAGGGGAAATAGAAAAATTTTAAAATTCAACCCCTTTCTAATTAAAAAATTTTTAGTGAAATTTTTTCCATGGAACCTTTTTTAAAATTTGCATTTTTTATTTCGCTTTTTTTAAAAATCCACACCCACTATTCGTTTTAGGGTCCCAAACACAGGAGACCCCAAAAGTATGGGCTCGTTTGGTAATGGCCAAGCCGCCCTTTTTTCAGGCCCAATGCCCCTTACTCATGGAGAGTGAAAATAAATTAATTTTTTTGTTGTTGTTTCAGGTACATACCTGACAAGAGCCACCCTGGGTACAGCAACCGGATCCTAAAGAACAGGTCATGGACATCCATCTGTGAGGTGCTGTATCCAGGGAACTGGAGGGGTAGGGATAAACCGAAAGGGGGGTTTTTGTAATTTAAATTTTTTTTTTTTTCTATTTTTTTTTCGGTTGTATTGGTTGTCAAGATAATGTTGATTGACTTTTTTATACTGACTTGTTCCGCATTACCTATTCCAGCGTCTGTCACTTCAAAACGTCAGTTCCAGAAGGTGACTTCAGGTCTGGGGCCCCCTTTTTAAATAACGCAGGTTGTGGTAAAAGGGCCTATGCAAGGGGGTAATGGGGGGAAGACCAAATTAAAAAAGTCATTGTCAAATACCCTTAAATTTTTTAACCCACTATAATTTTTCCCCCAAGGGGAAAGATGTCATGAAACGTTGGAGGAGTGTCTCTAATTTACCACTGCTTTTTGTGGCTAATACATTTTGCTATCTAACCATTGGTTTAACTAAAATCATTCTTTTGAGGGATTACTAGGGCTTCCTATTTAGGTATGCGTGCGGGGTGGGCCCTTTTAGGGGGGATTCCCCTGTTATTTGGCCCTTTTTTCAATATTTTTTGTGGTTAGGGATAGTATAGGGATAGTGCTTTACATAGTTTTTACATATCATAAATAAAAGTAATTTTTTATATTTTAGTGGGGTACACTTATCTTCTTCAGTGATATTTGTGTGTTAATCCCCCTTTTCTTCATTTAGGCTGCCAAATTTCCCCTTTTTGTTTTTTGGTTCTGTGAAAGTTTTTTACATATACAAAACTAAAAAAGTTATTTATTTATTTTTATTTAAAAAAAAAAAAAAAGTCCACGGGACTCCAAAATGGTTTTAAGCAAAAAGGGAAATTTTTTCCCCCCTGCTCAAAAGAGCGGGCGGGTTTAAACTCCCTCAAAAGAGCCTTTGTTTAAGCATGACAAAAGGCCCCTGTGGGGAGTGAAACTTTGCTCTTTTGAGCTGGAGGTAAAAATCACCTTATTTCTTGAACCTTTTGGAGTGCCGTGGACTTTTTTTTTTGTATTTTGGAACTTCTTGTATCAGAAGCTTTTGCTGCTGGCACCCCCCTTCTAATATTTTTAAGTAGTTTTTTTGGAGGCTGCTAAATTTTTTTTACTTAATATATTAAAATATTTTAATATATTTATATATATAATATTTTAATATATATATTTTAAATTAAAAAAAAATAGTGGGGGTTTAAGCGTCGGGAGGCAAACAGGGGCTTCCACAGACAGGGGCTGACACGGAAAAAAGTTTTAAGTTCCCGGCGCTGCCTGGGTTTTTAATTTAAGCCCATAACCAAAAAAAAAAACAAGCCTTGACTTCAGGTAAACATAAATAAAGCCTTTCTCGGGTGAGCGGAAACTACCCACATTTATCCCTCACTATGCTTAGTTTCAGACAGCGTCTGTTTCTCCAAACATGGGTTTTTTTCCCCAGCATAACCAGCACCCAAAAAACAGGGGGGGAAAAATTAGGCTTTATAGGCCCCGGGGCCCCCCCTCACCTGGGGCGTGGGAGTGGCACCCACCCGGGGCCCTTTGGGCCCCCAGAAAAGCCGGGCCCCGGGGCCCCAAAACGGATTGGAAAACCCCTTTATACTAAAACAACATGCAGTAGCATATTTCTAAGACACACAGGGGCTGTCGCTTCCCTTCACCGATTTCCCGGCCCCTGGTGACAACCCCACGCCAGGTGCCGCCCAAGGCAGCATAGGAAGTTTTTTTTAAATTTTTTGGGGAAATATATTTTTCCCTCCCTATTCCCCTGTCACTGTCTCACAAAACCCTCCCCCTTGTTCGAACCGTGGGGGCGGGCCCAAAATTGGGGCCCCCATACAAAAGCGTTGGGACGGCATCCGCATTGCCCTGAAGTTTAAACCCCTTTTGTGTTCCACTGTAAACTTAAATTTTTTTCCAAAAATAAGGAACCCCCTTGTACCCCCGCTTTCTCCCTTTGCCTTTAGACATCCCTGTTAGCGGAGAATGATCGGTAAATTTAAAAATTTAAGCGGGGACCTTTGAAAAAGATAAAACCTCAGGGCTTAAAGGGCCCTACTTGATGGGGCCCCAAAAAAAAACTCCCGCTCTTTTCATACCCATAATTTTTCTCCGGGGGTGTGAGCTTTCCCGCTAGGGTATATTTACGGGGTTTTCCCCCTCCCCCCCTACTTCTTTTGGGGAAAAGGGCCCGCTCCCAGTCCCAAAATTTTAGACGCATCCGTCTGTACCATGAAGTCCCTCTTTAAAAATTTGGGGTACCAACACCGGGTGTCTCAGAGGGTGTTTCAACTTTGGAAAAGCTTTTTCGCCTTGGGTCCATTTGACCCTAACAGAAAGCTAAGCCTAGTCAAAAACTGTCAGTGGCGGGTGGGTATTTCTGGCAAAATTTTTAAAAAAGCGCCGATTTAAAACCCCACAATACATAAAAAACTTCACCTGCCCCTTTTTTTTTGTTTGGGTTTTTGGGGCCCCCTTGTATTGCTTAATTTTATTTTACCTTAGGTTTTTTTGACACCCCCGCCTATTATGGGACCCCCAGGTATCGGGCTTTCCCCAACCCCAAAGGGGGCATTTTTTTGGGTTTGGGTAAGTTTCCCCCTTCTCTAAATGGGAAACCCGTTTCTGCCTTTTTACCTTTGGTAGGGGGCTATCCCAATCTTCCTGAAATAAAGAATCAACCCCAAATATGCCGAAGCATACTTCGATGGGGGTTTTTAGGTTTACAACCCTTAGTTTTGAAAAAGGGGGGTTAAACCCCATTTAACCCGAAAGGTAAACTACGTACTGGAACAGTCCGGGTTTGGGTAAAAACGGGTCCTTTGTCTTTGGCCCCCTTTTTTTTTTTGTGAGGGGGGAAAAATGCCAAAAACCTTTTTGTTAGGGTTTAGGGGGGAGAAAAATAAACCCGGGATGGCCAAGTCCCCTAAAATTTAAACATCCAAACCCCTTTGGGATGGGGTAAGGGGTCAAAATTTTGATTTCCTCATTTAGTTTCCCGGGAAATCATTACAGAATCGTAAAAAAGCCTTCCGGGGTTTTTTGGGATCACACGATAGGGGTTACCATTCACTGCGGGACTCCCCAAATTTCCCCCAGGGCTAAAAATTTTCCTGACCCCCCAAAATTTGGCTTTGTCCCCCGCGCTTTTAGGGACCCGGTAAAAGGTTTTTAAAAGGGCTTTTACCCCCGGGTTTTGTTCGATATCATGCCTTAAAGACATCTGTACGCCCCGGGAAATCTGAAAAAACGGCCTTTTTCTTTTATGAAATTTTTTGTTTTTTTGTTTTTGAGAATTTTGACCGAGTCTTTACACTACACCTCTGGGGGGGCACAAAAAGGGGCCTCACAAGCAGTCTGGGGCTTCTGTTTTTTCCCGGTTTTTAAACAGGTTTACGTGGTACAACTTTTCTGGCTTTTCCCCTTCCGGGTGGTATACCCTTTTAATTCACGGCCTTTCCCCCCCTTTTTTAATCACTTCATAGGGCCCCTTGCCATTTTGCTAGAAAACTTGCTCTTACAGTAGGGCCAAAATTAAACCCGATGCCCCGGGTTAAAGCTCCCCCACCTTGGCCCATTATTGAAAACACGGGTTTAGCCCCCTGTGCCGCTGAAGGGGTTCCCCGACTAAATTGGGAAGTTTGGGAGCGATTCCTTTTTGCATTTGGGAGATTTTTCAATCACACAAAGGAAGGGGGTCGACTCCTTTCTCCCGGTCTCCCCCCAATTTGGGTGTCCAGGGGCCACGTTTGGGCGTCCCCCCTAAAAAACCCCTCCCAAAAGGGAGAAACCAGTGGTGAAATTTTGGAACTTCCCGGGCTAGAACAATTTAAAAAAGGGGAAAAGACGTCCCATCTTTCCCGTCCCTTTCTACCACCCTTTTAACATGCTTTTTTAAAGTCTTTTGAATCCCCTTTCCCCAAGACCGTCTGTTTGGGGGGATAACAGAAAGAACCCAAATGCTTTTAAAGAAAACAGCTTTTTTTAACTCCCATTAACCTTGGGGGCATAAAGGGGGGCCCGATGGAAGATCTTCCTTTGGGTTTTCCATTTCGGGAAAACATATAAAAAAGCTTTCGCAAATAACTTTTGAGGGGGGTAATTTTTGCAAAGGAAAAAGGCCCCCAGGGTAACGTGTGGCATTGTCTAATAAAACCAAATTATTTATGGCCCCTGGCAGATTTTAATTTAAAGGGGCCCACTAGATCCATTGCATCCTTTCAAAAGGGGGGGATTGATTATAGGGGGGGGGGCACCCAAAGGGGCTCCTGTAAGGGGGGATAGGACTGTAAGTTGACACCTGGGCATGATTCGAAGTACCTTTTAAACCTCCCCATGAACCCTGGCCAGAAAAACCGTTGGAGAATACGTTCTGTGGTTTTCTCGCTGCCTAGATGACCTCCGAGCACATGCTTGTGCGCTAGGTCCAAGACCATTCGCCTGTATGGCTGAGGCACCACTAGCTGTTCCACCACCTCCCCCCTGACTCTGTCGACTGGTAACGCAGCTCTTGATTGACTGCCAGGTGGGGGAACACCTTGTCAGCCCCGGGGTATTGTGGTTCCCCATTCACAACCTTTACATTTTCCCGGGCTTTTGCCAAGGTGGGGTCTCGGAGCTGAGCAGTCCCGAAATTATCTGGTGAAACCTCCAGGTCAGGCATTTGGGATCGAGCGGGTAGGTGCTCAGAGAAGGTCCAGTTATGCACCCGGCGGGCCCGCACATGGATGTTCACTCCTAAGCGAGCCAGAATCTCGCCCTTCAACTTGGCATAGTCCCGGGCGTCCTGCTCGCTGAGGTCAAAATACGCCTTTTGAGATTCCCCAGTCAGAAAAGGCGCCACTACCTCCGCCCAGTGTGCCACTGGTAGGCGCTCTCGCTCTGCCACCCTTTCAAAGAGCGCAAGGTAGGCCTCGACGTCGTCCGTGAGCGTCATCTTCTGTAGCGACGTCTGTACGGCAGTACGGGTGGTGGGAAGCGAACTTGACGACCTCTGCACACTTTGCGCCACGGCTTGTACCTGCTCCTGCAGCTGGCGGTTGATGTGCTGCTGTTCCTGCAAGGCGAGTCGATTGGCCTCTATTAGCAGTGCGTTGGTTTCCGCCTGGGCCCGCATGGCCTCCTCATGCACTTTCTGCTGATTGGCTGTCATCAGCTGGAGACTGCTGTTGGCCTGGATGAGTTGCTTTACCAGTTCGTCCATCTTGGCCGTGTCTGGTGGCTGTGTAGTGGCAGCTTTTATCCAGGACATAGGATTTCAGCCAGTTTCCACGAGTCGTTGCCCCTAGCAACGGCTGCAGCAAAACACGTGTATGTCTCTTTAATGTCTGCTGCCCGCATCCGAAGCACCATATGTGGAGGTTTAGCGTCAGGTAGGCAAACAGGGGCTTCCACAGACAGAGACAGTGACACGGAAATAGTTCAAGTTCCAGGCGCTGCCTGGGTTTATTCAGCAGCACATAACAAAAACAAAAACAAGCCTTGACTTCAGGCTAAACATAAATAAACGCCTGCTCGGCTGAGCGCTAGCTACACACAGTTTATCCCTCACTATGCTTAGTTGCAGACAGCGTCTGTTACTCACAGCATGGTTTGTTTCCACAGCATGACACCAGCACCAAACACAGGCCTGTAGGTTCAGGCTTTATAGGCCTGAGCCCCGCCTCACCTGGGGCGTGGGAGTGGCCACCCACCCGGCTCTTTGACCACTCCAGGAAAAGCCGACCCGGACACAAGCGGATTGGAACCGCTTATACTAAACAACATGTCAGTAGCATAGTGCTACTGACACACAGGACTGTCGGCTTCCTTCACGAGTGCCAGGCCCCTCGGTGACACGCATCTGCCCAGGTGCCGCCTAAGGCAGCATAGGAGAGTACTCTTGGGGAAATATATCTGCCGTCCACTATTCCCCCTGTCACTGTCTCACAATATATATATATATATATATATATATATATATATATATATATATATATATTGTGAGGGATCAGCGTCCAGAGCAGGTAGCAGGCTGGGCTTCCACAGACAGAGACAGTGACACACTGCGTAAAGTTCAAGTCCAGGCTGTGCCTGGTTTATTTATGTGATAAACGGAAACAAAACACGGCCTTAACTTCAGGCATAAAACATAAAACAAAACCTGCTCGGCTGAGCGCTAACTATACACAAGACAGTCCTAACTGTACCAGGGACACACTCAGTGACCCTGGGAAAAGCTGCAAAGACACATAGCATATGCTACTTACAATATGGCTCCAGCAAACCACCAGCAGCCATGACAGGCCTGCAGACTCAGGCTTTATAGGCCTTGCACCAGCCTCACCTGGTGCGTGGGAGTGGCCACCCACCCGGCTCTTTGACCACTCCAGAAAAGCCGACCCGGATAAAGCGGACTGGAACCGCTTATACTACATGTCAGTATCTACTGACACACACAAATGTCGGCTTCCCTTCACCGAGCCCAAGCCACTCGGTGACACGCACTGGTCCAAACCTTTCCTAAGGCTGCATAGGACAGCATTCTTGGGGAAACATATCTTCCGTCCACCACTCCGCCTGTCACTGTCTCACAATATATATATATATATATATATATATATATATATATATATATATATATATATATATATCTATATATATATATACTGTATATATGAGGCTCAGCATCACTATCGGCTGTAAATGCCGCCAGATTATATCACATGTTTCCACCACAATGTTGGCAGCGGTGGACTTACCCACACGAAACTGCAGGTGCAATGACACGTAGCTCTCCCCACTTGGCAGAAACCTAAAAACCTAGTAATAAAGTTTTAAAAAAAAAAAGGATTTATACCACAGAGTAATCGATCTGTCGGGCTGATGGCTGACCACATCACTTGTCCGCGCAGGTGTGGCCCCACAATCTCAACCAGTCTGTTAAATGCTGGAATGGACATTCTGGTAAAGTTATAAAACTTCTCAGGAAAGTTAAGGAAAAAACAAGGGAAAAATAATTTCAGCAATAATTTACATTACAAGCCAATTTTTTAAACAAAGAAAAAAAGAAAAAAATCTATTTAAAACCCAAAAACATAAAACAAATAAATTACCACCTTAGTTCCATGTATAATTGACCGATTTGGCCTCTACAGTATCTCAGCTGATTGATTGGGTGGACCCAGTAACGACTTCTTTCTACAGCCTATAGGGACAATCCAAAGCATAGGATTTTAGTAATTACATTCATATGACTACATATGAGTACATCAAGTAAGCCTAATGCTCAAGTGTGATGTACATACCCTTTTAGGCCGACGTCGAACAAGCATATTATGTGCCACTGCCACCAAATCCTATCTCTCGTTGGCGCAATCTGATGAGTGGAAGCTTGGGCTGCAAATTCTCATAGCTATTTGTAGCTTTGCTACGGTATTTCTGGGCACATTACAGCTGGAATAGGTATACCACTTTCAAAGTGGTATACCTGATCCTGAACTGTCGCCCGTTGTAGAGCGGATTCATAAATCAGGCGCATTCTATACTAATGTTAGGCGCTGTGAAGCATGGGATTTCTCCAAAAGGATGAACAGGCCTTTGTTCAAAAATAACCCAAAGGAGTTTATTTTCCACAACAACAGAAAACAACCAAAAAAACACTTTACATGAATAAAAAACACTTCAGACTTCAGACTGTTGTCTCCCTACAGAGTTATATGGTGTTAACAGCACAACTCTCCACATTCATCTAACCATGAGTTCCATGGAGTCCTTTTATACAAGTGGGAACTCCCACAATCCGTTGCAGTTTCCCCTATAAAACACCACAGGCTCTGCTGGCCTGCCTCTTATATGGTCAGAGCAGACACACCCGGCTGCTGCAGCTGCACTAATACAGGTAAGTAAAGCATAGAACACAAAATTACTGTTGTTTTCACGTATAACTTGTACAATATTATGAACATTTCCCTAGTTCTGGTGCATTGTTCCCTGCTGGCAAAACCCAAAAAGAAAGGAAAATAGAGCATTAGGTAGCTAGCCTTAGGAGAAAAGCAAGGAAAAAGCAGCATTCACACACATTCACACAGGTGGTTTGCCAGACCAGGGGAATTCATGTACCACAATGAAGGTTACAAATATAGCAACACTTAAATGCAAAGCAAAAACATTTTATATCTTCACATTCCTCCCCCCTTAGAAGGAAGCTTGTCCTTCCTCAGACATCTTTACTTTAGCACCATACCTAGATAGATGGTCTGCATTTTGGTGCTTCTTACGTGATCGATGACGTATCTGAAACTTAAATGGCTGTAATGCTAAATACCACTTTGTTATTCTAGCATTTTCATCTTTCATGGTATGAATCCAAGTGAGAGGATGGTGATCTGTCACTAAAGTGAACTCCCTTCCCAGTAAATAATATTGCAATGCTTCCAAAGCCCACTTAATTGCTAGCCCTTCTTTCTCTATAGTGGAATACCTTTGCTTACGGGGAAAAAGTTTCCTACTTAAATAAAGAATGGGGGTGTTCCTGTCCATTAATCTTTTTCAAGGATTTGGCCAACCCCAACTTCTGGGGCACAGTCTGTAGGAAAAGGGTTTTTTGTAAAAATCGGGGGCTCTGTAGAACTGGCCTTCAATTGGGGGCAATTATTGGCCATCGACATCGGTCGATGTGAAGTCACCTCACGACAAGATTTTCGATGGTAGATTTTGATCGATGACCTTTTAAAGTCTATGGAAGAAACAACACCTTATTCTTACCCCCAAAAGGGCTGGAGAAGCGGGAAATTAAAATCCCAACCCGAATAGGATACGTGCACATCTTTGGGAACACCTTAGGTTATAAAAAAAACAAAAAAAAATCACAGACCCTTTACTACCTGTCTTGCACCACACAAGACCCTTAAACCTCATCACCCCAAATAAAAAAGTGCCAAAGGCGTATATTTTAAACCCTCATTTACTTGAACTGGACATTGAATATCCCTGTCCTGGAACGAGAGGGAGCCCCAAAACCCGCATGCCCCCAAATTTAAAAAGTGCCGGGGAAAAAGGGAAACTTTTAACCACCATTTGAGTTAAACTGGGCATTGACTATACTGTCCCCGGACCGCGTATGACATTAAACCCGTCTGACCATCAAATTAAAAAATGCCCGGAAAAAGGGTCTTTGAACCACCCTTTTAGTTGAACTGGACATTGACAAAACCTGTCCTGGGCCACAGCATGAGCCCCAAAACCCCATGACCCCCCAAAATTTAAAAAATGCCGGAAAAAGGGGTCTTTTTTTTAAACCCCCATTTTAGTGGAACTGGGGAATTGACTATACCGTCCTGGCCACAGCAGAGCCCCAAACCTGCATGACCCAGATTAAAAAGTGCCGGAAAAAAAAGTCTTTCAACCCCCATTTTTTGTTTCATGGACTTTACTATACCTGTCCCGGGGGCCAAGCATACCCCAAACCGCATGACCCCAGATTAAAAAGTGACGGAAAAAGGAGTCTTTCAACCACCATTTTAGTTGAACTGGACATAAACTATACCTGTCCTGGACCGCAGTATGACCTTTAAACCTGTCTGACCCTCAATTTAAAAAAAGTGCCGGGAAAAGGAGTCTATGAACCACCATTTTAGTTGAACTGGCATTGACTATAACTGTCCTGGACCGCAGTAATGACCATTAAAACCTGTCTGACCCCCAAATTAAAAAGTGCCGGGAAAAGGAGTCTTTGACCACCATTTTAGTTTCACTGGACATTGACTATACCTGTCCTGGGCCACAGCATGAGCCCCAAACTGCATGAACCCAGATTAAAAAGTCCCGGGAAAAAGGAGTCTTTCAACCACCATTTCAGTGGAACTGGACATTGACTATACCTGTCCTGGGCAACAACATGAGCCCCAAACCTGCATGACCTCAGATTAAAAAGTGCCGGAAAAAGGAGTCTTTCAACCACCATTTTAGTTTCACTGGATATACACTATCCCTGTCCTGGGCCACAGCATGAGCCCCAAACCTGCATGACCCCCAGATTTAAAAAGTGCCGGAAAAAGGAGTCTTTAAACCCAAACCATTTTAGTTTCACTGGACATTGACTATACCTGTCCTGGGCCACAGCATGAGCCCCAACCCTGCATGACCCCAGATTAAAAAGTGCCGGAAACAGGAGTCTTTCAACCCCCATTTTATTTTAACTGGACATATACTGTCCCTGTCCTGGGTAGCGCTTGCCCCTCCGTATGATTGCGGACCAATGAGTTTTCACTTGGAAATACTGGTGGTTTAACGCTCCTGTTCCACCGGTGCCCTTTTTCTTGGCATTTTTTTCTCATTTTACTCAACATGCTGGAGGAAATTGTCTCTGTATTTTGGGTTCTCTGTCCGTGCTCCATACTCCATGCCCTTGAATAACCTACATCTGGTCTGTTTTCCTGTACCTCCCTTGTCCCAATTCAGAGGAATTTTTTTTACCAGCTATTTTGTACATGCAAGTTTTTTTAGTAGTTTAATTCTAGAAAACACATTTTTAAAAATAGGAGGGAATCCCACCATGTCTTTGTTTCTCTTTTTTAATTATAATAAATGGGTTGTCTCAATACAGGGATTGCTAGCTATGTTAAAGATCTTGCAAAAACAAGTCATTTTGCAATATGTGTCCATTAACAGTGTCCTACCTATCCTGTTTCTGACAGCACCATCACCCTTGAGCCACTCTTTGAAAATTTTGTGAAGAACAAATATCTGTTAGAAACAAATTTTTTTTTTTATAACAGGACCTGTAGTATAGCTGCATGTCACAGCAAAATGCCCCCAAAAATTCAACACATGACCCATGAGCCACTTTTGACAATTGTGAAGAACAAATGTCTGTTAGAAACTTTTTTTTTTATATAGGACCTTAGTATAGCTGCATGTCACAGCAAAATGCCCCCAAAAATACAAAGCGACACCCTTCAGCCCCTTTGGACAATTGTGAAGAACAAATGTCTGTTAGAAACAACCCTTTTTTTATAATAGGACCAGTAGTATTGCTGCATTTCAAAGCAGCATGACCCAAAAAATTATAAAAATGACTTCTCAGCCACTGTTATAAAATTGTGAGGGAGAATTGCCACTTAGAAGCCACATTTCTGTTCCAAAAAGGGCCATGATTATTGCTGTATCTCACAGCAATATGACCCCAAAAATTATAAATATGACTTCTCAGCCACTATTAAAAATTTTGAGGGAGAAATGCCACTTAAAAGCCACATTTCTGTTTTCCCAAAGGACCATGATTATTGCTGTATCTCGCAGCAACATGACCCCAAAAAATTATAAATATGACTTCTCAGCCACTATTAAAAATTTTTGAGGGAGGAAAATGCCACTTTAAAAACCACAAAAATTTTGTTTTCCCAAAAGGGCCAAATTATAGCTGTATTTTCACAGCAACATGACCTCAAAAAACCCTTGACAATGCGGAAAACTTCTAAAGATAAAGTGAATAAATGGAATACGGTGTTGTCATGAAACCTTGCTGTCTTCTACAGTCTCCTCACAGCAAAAAACCAGCAAAATGAACTGTTGGGAAAAGAGAATAAAAATTGTAGTAAGAAATGATAATTTAAAAAAAAGGTTTCAGAGAGACCATTTCTGTTTGAAGAGGAATGTGAAAAGACCGGCAACTAATTGGTGACCTCGGCAATTGGGGCCACAACACATCCCGAGATCCCATGCCTGATTCCTCTTAATGAAAGTCAAACGATCCACCATTTTCTGTGGAAGCCGGATTCGTTTTTTCTGTAATGACTCCTTCAGCTGTGCTAGAGTCCACTCAGATATGACACTGGCTGCTGGGCAGGACAACACCTCTATGGCGTGACGAGCGAGCTCGGGCCATTCTTCAATTTGGATACCCAGAATTCTATTGGGTCCGTAACACATACAAAAACAACGTTGTTGAGAAGCAGATAGTCATGCACCAGATGATCTTAAGCTTGACTCTGTGTGTTGGATGTGTGCCCTGCATGTTGCATGCGATTGGTGAGGTGGTTAATAAAGATTGCCAGAGGTCACCCATTAGGGCATCTGCTACCCATGCCTGCTGCTGCCCGCTACTCCTACTTGCCACTACTGCTGTCACGACGCTGATGTTGATCCACCATACATTTGGGGAACGGTGAAGCAGACTCAACAGATGTTCACCAGTTGATCAATCCCACAGGTCCTCCATTTCCCCCTGCATTTTACTCTCAATTGGGTGGGTGAAAGAAAGTGCTGAGATTATGTATTTGTACCGGGATTCACAGGAGGTGGCCAACCAGTAACTGTTGTTCATTTTGATGCCTTAATGCGAGGATCATGGTTGGAGGAAATGGAGCATCCAAGCACTTCAAGGAGAGATGGAGCCTTGATTTCCCCAAGACTCTGGTCGAGGGGCACTAGCATAACTGATCTTCCCCATCTTCTTCCCCTCCGCCTCAAATTCGCTCGCAACCTCTTTTCCAATGCAGGGACGGTCGGTAAACGTCGTGTCTAGGATACCTCCTCCTCCTTCCGCTTCCTACGGCACAGCTTCAACACAGCCCTGGACTGCCCTGATATGATGCACCCTTGAAGAGCTGATGCGCCACCTTGCACTAGCCTGGACCCTGATCCACTGCCTAATGAAGACCGATGAAATTTTGTGAAACTGCGGTCGAGGCCCTTGTGGATTTGACGAAGAAAGGCTCCGTGTCCCGCATCTGTGTCCGTCTCTCCTCCTCCGTCGCTGGTGGACCTGTTGTTTCAGAGTGTCCAACGCTCGTTCCAGGAACTAAGATCACCACAATGCTCAGCTGACAAGGGCATTTTCCGCACTGACCATTTTGGTGGCTTCTTTCAAAACTGGCAAGGATGGTGCAAGCTCTTTCACCTTCCTCACTTCTCGGTGGCTCCACACCGTCCGATGTCCGTACCGCGCTTGTCAGGCCATGTGTCCACATTGTACAGCATAATGGCATATGCGCTGCTGCCACAATCGCTGGAGCATGAGATGGGTGGAAATTCCAGCGGTGTGCCTGCCACGTCAACAATGAGACGGTTGATGGGAAGGCCGAGCTGACGCTGCAACGAAGCCAGGCGGGACGAAGCAGGGTGCAACGGCGGAAGTGCGAACTTAGAGACTTCAGCCTTCTTCCTCACAGGCCAGATCCAGACCCGGTAGCTCTTTAGAAATTTCTGGACGAACAAGGTTCAGACATGTGCCAGCAAGGATGTGCTCCAGCCTACCGATATTAAGGGCGGCCAGCAGATTTCCCTCCCGCCGTTATCGCACCACCTTGCCTGGACACAAGGTTCTTGCACCCAGCCAAGCCGCTCGATTCATCATTGCCGGAGAGCCGTCACAGCTCCTGACCTGTGTGAGGACGGTCTCCAAATCAGATTAATTTCAACACGGCCCAGTTTCACTGGGCACACATTGATGCCAAACCAGAGGACCTTGGGGAAGAACCCAGCACCACCTGATCTGCGGTTTTTGAATAGCGTGCGCTCGAGCCTGATAGCCACCGTCACCCCCAGAGACATCCACCCAGCTCACCCAGTGGCTGTCACAGAGATTATAGCGGCCTTGCCGTGCTACTAGTCCATGTGTCGGTGGTCAGATGACTTTATTTCCGCTACAGATGCAGATAACGCGACATTGAAATTTTACATGACACGCGATGGCTGGCCAGGCAAGGGACGACTTTTTCTGCAAAGAAATGCCTGCTTCTGCATCTAGTATTGGGGGGCATGCAAGGGCCATGACGTGGCTGAACCCATCTGTGTCCACCAGAACGAAAGGCAACATTATCAAGGCCAAAAGCCTGGCAATGCCCGACATTCAGGCTTTGGCTTTGGGATGGTTTGGGTTGGGTTTACCACCTAATTTTTTGCCTCTACTTAGCGTTTACGGCAAAGAGGATATGACATCGTGGGTGAATCAGAGGCTTTCCAAAAAGGGCCCCAGGCTTGAGGGGTCCTGGCCCTTTTTGTGGGCGATAAGGAGGAGCGGGGGTTTCGTGACCGGGGTGGGGGAACATATCGGGGACTTCTCCCCGCCCCCCCCCTTTTTGAGGGGAAAACCCCGTAGAACTCCCCCCATCTTTCCTCCCGTCCAGTGATGAACCTTTCCCCAAGCAAATTTGGGGAAAAAACCATTTGGGACCCGCAATGGCGTCATTCACATAACACAGGGACTTCGTCTCCTGACATTCTGCATCCAGGACGAAGGCTACAAGCAAGGGATGCAAGGCTTTCCCGACTCCCCGGGGATTTTTGCCGATTGCCCGGTTCCTTCTCCTCCTCGATGGCATCAGTAAGGGGCCGCAGAGCGAGAAAATCATCCTCTTTGGCCTCTTGATTTTTAACATGCTTCGCCCCCCACCCATTTTTCAAAAAGAGGTCTTCAGAAAAGGATTATCCACAGTGGGGGTCACCGAGGACTTTTGGGGTTTTGCTTCATGTTGGAGACTGAGATGCGATGAAGAATTGTGGCCGTGACGGGAGGGGGAAGGAGGTAAGACTGCTGGATGCGGGCGCTTTTCCCCGAAGGACAATTGGCGACGCTGTTGTTATGGATTTACAGGCCCGACCCCGAAAGACACCTGACGGGCCGCAATGACGATCCGTTTTCCCCCAGCACTGGAAAGGGGCACCTTCTCTCACCCTACCCCCAATCCTCCCCCCCTCTTTGCTCGTTACCACCTGAAATTTTGTTCCTTTCAGAAAAAAAACATTTGAGAAGGATGGAAGGTTTTTTGGGAAAATCTCTTTTTAAAAGGGGGCAAATCCAGCTATCTCAAATCCCCCTTTAAATCAAAAAAAAAAATTGCGGATTCAATTTAATGCAAAGTAGATTTCAACAAAGCTTTTACTGACCAAATGAAAAAAAAAACCTTCTGAAATGTATACGGGTAATTTTAAAATATTTTTGGCACCCTTTTAATTCACCAGGTGACTACAAAATTGCTGTATTTACATTTAACTGAAAGCAGATCTAAACAACAAAACTGGCCTGGCCAAAGTGAAAAAACACGTTTGAAATGATTTGGAAAAAAAGGGATTTTTGGCACCTTCAATTCACCTGTGGTAACTACACAATTGCTGGGGTTCAAATTTAAAATCAAGTGGGTCTATCAAAAAACTGGACTGGGCAAAAGGCAAAAAACACTATCGTATTTTTCGGATAATAAAGGGATTTTTTGGGGCTATCAATTCACCGTGGTGATACAAAATTGCTGATTTTACATTTAAGTGCAAGGGCCTCAATAACAAAGCTGTAGTGCGCCAAAATAAAAAAAACCGTATCGAATGTATTCGGGTAAAAAAAAGGTATTTTTGGCACCTTAATTTTACCTGTGGATACAAATTGCTGGATTCAAATTTTAATTCGGTGGCTCATAACAAACTGGATGGGCAAAAAGAAAAAAAACACGTATCTGTAATGTATTCGGATAATAAAAGGTATTTTTTGGCACCTATCAATTCACCTGTGGTAACTACACAAATTTGCTGGATTCAAATTTAACTGCAAGGTGGTCAATCAACAAATCTGGATGGGCAAAAGTGAAAAAACACGTATCTGTAATTATTCGGATAATAAAAGGTATTTTTTGGCACCTATCATTCACCTGTGGTGACTACAAAATTGCTGATTCACATTTAAGTGCAATTTTGCCTCAATGAAAAAAGGTGTAGTGCGCCAAAGTGAAAAAACACGTATCTGTAATGTTTTCGGATAATAAAAGGTATTTTTTTGGCACATATAAATTCACCTGTGGTGACTACAAAATTGCTGTATTCAAAATTTTAAAGTGCAAGGTGCCTCAATGAAAAAATCTGTAGTGCGCCAAAGTGAAAAAACACGTATCTGTAATGTATTCGGATAATAAGGTATTTTGGCACCTATCAATTCACCTGGGGTTTACTACACAATTGCGGGATTCAAATTTAACTGCAAGGTGCTCTATCAACAAATCTGGACGGCAAAAGTGCAAAAAAAACGTATCTGTAATGTATTCGGATAATAAAAGGTATTTTTTGGGCACTATCAATTCACCTGTGGTGACTACAAAATTGCAGTATTCACATTTAAGTGCAAGGTGCCTCAATGAACAAAGCTGTAGTGCGCCAAAATGAAAAAAACACGTATCTGTAAGGTATTCGGATAATAAAAGGTATTTTTTGGCACCTATCAATTCACCTGTGGTAACTACACAATTGCTGGATTTAAATTTAACTGCAAGGTGGCTCTTACAACAAAACTGGACTGGGCAAAAGTGCAAAAACACGTATCTGTAGGTATTCGGATAATAAAAGGTTTTTTTTGGGGCACCTTTCAATTCACCTGTGGTGACTAAAACAATTGCTGTATTCAAAATTTAAGTGCAAGGTGCCTCAATGAACAAAGCTGTAGTGCGCCAAAGTGAAAAAACACGTATCTGTAATGTATTCGGATAATAAAAGGTACTTTTTGGCACCTATCAATTCACCTGTGGTAACTACACAATTGCTGGATTCAAATTTAGCTGCAAGGTGGCTCTATCAACAAATCTGGACTGGGCAAAGTGCAAAAAAACACGTATCTGTAATGTATTCGGATAATAAAAGGTATTTTTTGGCACCTATCAATTCACCTGTGGTGACTACACAATTGCTGTATTCACATTTAAGTGCAAGGTGCCTCAATAAACAATACTGTAGTGCCCAAAGTTGAAAAAAAAAAAACTTTATCTTAATGTATTCGGATAATAAAAGGTATTTTGGCACCTATCAATTTCCCTGTGGTAACTAAAACAATTGCTGGATTTCAAATTTAACTGCAAGGTGGCTCTATCAACAAATCTGGACTGGCAAAATGAAAAAACACCTATCTGTAATGTTTTCGGGATAATAAAAGGAATTTTTTGCACCTATCAAAACCTGGTACTAAAAATTGTGTATTAATTTAGTAAATAAGTTCAGGCTGCCAATACCAGGAAATATTTCAATAGAAAACTGTTAATAATAAAGCTATTGCAGTGCAATGTCTACACAAAGTCTTTGGGGAACTTTTTCCCGTATTCTTTATAGAGCTTGTCTGGTTCGCACCGCGGGGATCCCCCGCTACCTCCCCGTGACTTTACAGCGGTTTGATGCTCTTTAAAATTCTTATCTAACTACAAAAAAATCTTCCCAAACTTGATCTAACTAAGTTTTTAAGGATCACAGCTAGCAGTAGAGCTTTCTCTGTGAAGAAATAGAATAATTTCGCTGGGGGTGTTTGGACACAGGCAGAGCGCACGTCCCCCTGCATGAGACGCTGAGAGACACTGATCATGAACAGGAAGGGCGTTCTATGTAAAAAACGAGGTCATGTGATTTTTCCAGCCAATCGCAACCATACCATCCCAGTCATGACGTCGCAGACACATTCACCCTGCTCTTTCTGTAAGCTGATTTGCTGGCCGCCAAAATGACAGGAAGCGCCGAAAATGGCGGGATCTTAATAGATGATGCACAGATTTTAACCTAAATTATTGAATAATCTAAAAATTTAGATCAACATAAAAACTGAGCCGATTTCAACTTTGTCGATAATAATCGCTCAACACTACTCTCACACAAAATCTCCTTAATTTTCTCAAAAGCTAGTTCACATTCTCTAGTCCACACCACTTCCTCTCTACTGCTCTTTTTAGTTAAGTCAGTTAAGGGGGAAACTATTGCAGCAAAATCTGGAATAAAACATCTCTAGTACCCAACAAGACCTAAAATGGATCTGACTTCTTTCTTTGTGGTTGGAATACCTGCAGACTGAATGGCTTGCACCTTGGAAATTTCTGACTTTACTTTGCCATTACCAACGATAAATCCTAGGTACCTTGTTTCCTGAAATCCCAAAGCACATTTACATGGATTAATTATGAAACCAGCTTTCTCAATTTCAGAAATTACCTTTTTCAAGTGATGTAAATGATCTTCCCATGATTTGCTAAAAATTACAACGTCATCCAGATAAGCAGCACTGTATTCTACATGGTCTTTTAAGAGTATGTCCATAGCCCTCTGAAACGTGGCTGGGGCGCCATGAAGACCAAATGGCATGGTCCTAAACTGATACAGACCACTAGACATCACAAAAGCAGTTTTTTCTTTTGATTTATGATCAAGAGGAATTTGCCAATAACCCTTACATAAATCTAGGGTAGAAATGTAAACTGCATTTCCCAAACTGTCTATGAGATCATCAATGAAGGGCATTGGATAACGGTCAAAACTAGATGGCATTAATTTTACGAAAATCTATGCAAAATCTTATTTTTCCATTTTTTTTCCTGACCATCACATCAGGTGAAGACCAAGGACTTCTTGATGGCTCAATAACTCCCAGTTTAAGCATTTCTTTAACTTCATTTTCTGCAATACATTTAAATTTTTCTGGTATTCGATAAGGTTTTTGTCTAATTGGAGCATGATCTCCAGTGTTAATTTCATGGCAAACTAAAGATACGTGACCAGGTTTACTACCAAAAACATGTGAACTCAACTGTATAAGGTTCCTCAGGTCACAGCGTTGCTCTTTAGATAATTTTGGTTTCAGGGTTACATCTGACCACTCTGCATGATTTTTTAACAAATCATAAATCTCTTCAGACATATCCTGTGAAGACTCAGTAATAATTGTACAAACTGTACCACCTTTTGGGTTAACCTCTGACTCAAACCAATGTTTCAGTAAATTTACATGATAGACCTTACTTTTTTGTTTTTTATCTGGGGTTTCAATTTCAAAATCTACGGGACCTTTCTGTCTGACAACTTTATATGGGCCTTGCCATTTTGCTAGCAATTTATTTTCAATAATACATTTTTATTAAAGCATTTTCCAAATTTTTTAACATCATAAAACAAAGAAGAACATTTGCATATAGATGCAAAGGAAGTACAGTCTAAAACGCAGACATTGAAAGATGTACATAAAAAAAGAGAACAAGACATAAACCTTCCTAAGCAAAAAAAAGCTTATGACCTAACTAATATGATCCTAAACTAATAGTCAATGCAACAGTAGAGACCCGGACAACCCGGTCTCGATGTGTCAATAATGCCCTGAATCAGAATAGGAGAATAACAAAAGATGAACAAACAAAAAGAGTAGCAAAGAAAGGGAAGGGGGAAGAGTATGCACGCAGCCGGGTGCACGGGAGGCACAAGAGAGAAGGATTCCAAGAACCCCATTGAGGAAAAAAGGCTTCAAACACCAAGGGTCAAAGCAGGTGTAGGGTAATCAACATCCCCCTAAGCCCTGAAACTCCGGACTGGCTTGGTAAATAAGCCAAGGAGCCCATGTCCGAGAAACTTGTATTGCATCCTCGGGGGTGTGTGCAATCAGTTCCTCCATACGATAGGTAGATGTGACTTCGCTTACCCATTCCATTATGGAAGGAGAGACGGTTTGCTGCCAATGGCGCGGGATCACCATCTTCGCAGCTTGTAGGAGATGTCTTGTCAAAGACTTCTTATAGGAGGACTGTGAATGACTACACATAAACAGGAGAGTGGCCTCAGGGGAGTCTGGAATAAGTGTCCCAGTACAGTCCCTGATGGCCCGGAGAACCTTCTCCAGGAAGCCCCGCAGGTTTTGGCAACCCCACCAAATATGACTCATAGTACCGACCTCCCGAAGGCACCTCCAGCACGTATCAGGGAGGCTCGGGTACCATTTTTGAAGCAAGGCCGGTACCCTATACCATCTTGAAAGCACCTTAAAACTCGTCTCTTGGGCCTTACAAGCTATTACCACCTTGTGAGTAAGAAAGAAACACTTCTTCCATTGCTCAACAGAAAAAGTTTTCTGGAGTTCCTTTTCCCACGTTGCACAATAATGAGGGAGTGTTCGAGAACCAGGCAGTAAAAGCCATTGGTATAGCAGGGAGATCAGATGTCGCGGCAGCGCAAGAGCAACGCAAAGCTTCTCGAAGGGAGTAAGGGGTCTGCATATATCTTTTTTCGAGATGGTGGAATTAAAGAAGTGCCGGAGTTGCAAGTATTCAAAATAATGTCTACGAGATGACAAGTGGCCGTGCATTATATCCTCCAATGGGAGTAAGGATCCCGGTCTATGGATATGCATAGCCAAAATGGGATGAGACCTAGAGCTCCCCAGGAAAGAGCTACTAGAGCGACCTGGGGGGAAGGAGGTGTTGTCTGAGATGGGCGATAAGGGGCCATTCAGGTCCAACAGAGACTCTGAAAGTTTAGACTTTTGCAAAATAGTGAACGTGTGCATAGCGCTGAAAGATAAGGTTAAGGAATCGGTTTCTGGGAGACTAAAGGACCAAGGGAGGGAAATCATAGACCTCGGGCAAATGGTCTGTGCAATGAAAACCCACAATTTAGCCTGAGGACTATGTATCAGATCAAGAAACCTCGCATTTGCGGCTGCCAAATAGAAAAGCTTACAATCGGGCAGACCTATTCCGCCTTCCTGTTTAGGCTGGGACAGCAGCTCCCCTCTTATTTTCGGACGGCGAGAATGCCATATAAATTCTGAGAGGCTGCCCGTGACCACCCCCCTGCTGCCCGGGCGCTGGCTCACTTACCCGTCCACGCTCCTGTGTACGCTGATCCTGCCTGTCCCGGCCACCGGGCACATACCCACTGCCTAGGGCACGCACGCGACGGCTGGTCTGGATTTAAAGGACCAGCATCCCGGTAATTGGTCTTTTGCCGGGCGCTGGTCCTATTTAAGGGATACGCCCCCAGCACTCTCTGCCAGTTCGTTGGTGTGCCTTACCTAGTCTAGAGAGTGTTGAAAGTCCTGCTTACCCGTGTACAAGTCCGTCCGCTACGTTTCCTGACCTTGTCAGTTTGCCACCTGCCCTGACCTTCTGCCCGTCTCTGACCACGAACTTCTGCCGCCCGTCCTGACCTTCTGCCTGTCCCCAACTACACCTCTGGATTACAATTCTGTACCTCGCAGTACCCCGGCCGCCATCGCAAGCAAGTCAAATCAGGGATAGCGACCTGGTAGCCTCATGCCGCAGCAAGTCCATCCCGCTTTGCGGCGGGCTCTGGTGAATACCCGGAGCTACTTAGACTCCGCTCCCTGGCGTGGCTTACATCATCATCGCTTGCGGTGGTCCAGCGAATCCACCATACCCGTGACAAGAGGCACTGCCTGAGCCGGGCCCAAAAGGAAGAGGGCAGGATAATAGGAACAGTCTGGAATAGGTGAAATAGTTTCGGAAGAATAGTCATCTTAATGACATTCATTCTCCCAAACTACGAGAAGTCTTTCCGATTCCAGCCCCCAAAAAAATCAACAATCGGGGCATTAAAGGGGGAAAAATTGGAAGCAAATAGCTGTGAAAATCCGCAGGATTTTGGTTCCCAGATAAGATTTTTCCCCTCCCCCGGGAAAAAGGGGAAGTTCGATTTGATGTTCCACAAAGTTAGGGGGAAGGGGAAATTTAAAAGGCTTCAGATTTAGAGAATTAATTTTATAATTGGACCATAGCTAAAAGGGGCCCCAGTTCCGGCCATCAGGGGGGGAAGAGATAAAAAAGGGATCCGTCAGGTAAATCGCAAGCATCAGAAAAAACCCGAACCCTTTTAATTTCCCTGGGGGGGGCCCCAAAAAAACCAAAAAATATCCCCTTTCCACCCCCGAATAGCCCATCTGTTCCATGATCAAAAACATTAAGGGGGACAGGGGGCACCTTTTCTAGTGCCATTGCAGTAAAAAGGCTTAGCGGGACCCTTAAATCTTCACCCTAGCCGAAGGTTTTGAAGAGCGCTAGAATCCTCGAGGTAAAGAGGGGTCCAAAAGCCTATTGTTAAAGAGTGTCCGACGGGAGTCCCAAGAGTCCAAATGCTTTTTTCAGCATCCAATGACAGGAACAAGGGCCCCCCTCGACTGAGCGAAGTTGATGATACCAAGTTTTTAAAGGTTTATCCTGTCTCCCTACCCGGGCGAAGCCTCCCTTGATCTGGATGAATAAAAGCGGGCAGGTGGGGTTAAGACATTGCTGGGATTTGGGCATAGATTTGAGGTCTACATTGGAAAAAAATAGGCCTCCCTTGGGAAAGACTGAAATATAGCAAGGGAGGACCTGTAGGAAAGGGGAGGAGGAGGAGACGTTGTTAAACGCCTCTAGAAATGGGGGATAAAAGGGGAGCAAAGTTTTAAAAAAATTTTACTGGTAAAACCTCTGGGGGGGGGCTCTTCCCCGCCGGGGAGTTTTTTTGATGCGGCGTCTAATTCCTCTCCCGAGAACGTTTCCAAGAAGTTGTACCCCCAGCCGAAAAAGCTGAGAAGGAAGGGAGGCTTCAAGTTTAATGGAAAGAGGAGGAGGCGGGGTGCAGGGAATGTATAAATTGGAGTATAGGAAGGAAATTCTTGGAGACAGATCATGGGATGGGCCAAATTCCCTTTGCTAGTTTTTAAAACTTGGGATAAAGGTTTGCAATTTAAACCTTTTTGACCCACGCTAAGATAGGGGGCCCCTCTTGTTTGAAATCATAAACCGCTACGGCAGACCCCAAATTTAAACCCCCCGGGGGCCCCAAAGGGGAAAAACCCAAATTGGCCAAAGAGTAGGCCTGCAGCCCCTTGGGGGGGGGGGGGGGGGCTTGTTTATGAAGAGTTCCAAAGAGCACCCTTGAAAGCTTTTGCGATGGCGGGGTGAAGCGTTTTTTTGGGCACTACTGTGTTTAATGACACACCCCGCAAAAAAGCATTTCAGGGCTTCCCATTTAAAACTGGGATCTGTGATCTCTCGATGGTCAAAATGAAATGCTCAGTAGCTTCCCGAAGCTCAGCGAGGCAAACGGAATCCAACAATAGAGATTTATTAAGCCTCCAAGATCTAGCTTGAGCGGAGAGAAATGGGAGACGGAGGGTGGCATAGACTGGCGAGGGTTCTGACCAGAGCACGCTCCCAAATGGGGGGAGGAGCACAACCAGGGGAGGGCACCATGTTGAAGTAGTATATAGTTGATACAACTGTGTGTATTATGGGGAGAGGAAAAGAAGCTATAATCGCTATCTGAGGGATGTTGAAGCCGCCAACCATCCAGGAGCTGGAATTGAAACAGGGCTTTCTTGACTCTTTTGATAGCCGAGTACAAGACAGTGGAGCGCCCGGTGGAGTTATCCATAGTCGGGTCAAGAGTGAGGTTAAAGTTCCCGCAAAAGAGGACCGTACCCTGTGCATGGGAATTCAGTTTATCTAGTACCTCTAACAAAAAGCTGTTTGCCCATGATTAGGAGCATATAGATTTACGACTGTAAAAACATGACCAGCGATCTTTAAGATCAGGATCAGGTGTCTGGCTTCAACATCAGGGATGCAACCAATTACGGAGTGAGAGAGGGACTTATGGACAGCAATAGCGACCCCCCGTGACTTAGAGTAGGGTCAGTTTGCAAAATGCCAAAGGGGGAAATATCTACCTTTAATTATCGGGGCATGGTCTACTTTAAAATGTGTCTCCTGAAAACACACAATCTGAACCTTTTGACGATGGAAAGGAAATTTTAAGGTCCCCCATTTAAACAGCAAGGGGGCATGATAATGCCTTGTGCCCACCTCTTGCGCCTGGCCACGACAGGAAGGGGAAAACGGATGATGAAGGGAGAAGAAAAGAAGAGAGACAACCAAGAACAGCAGGGGAAAAGAAAGGAATATTGTGCTCCTACAAAAACCACTATAAGAACTCCTGAACATGTAGGAAAACCAGAGAGCCGGACAGCGGCCGTAAGGGATTCCTAGCACTACTTGGGGGATAAGGAAAACAGGCATAATGGGAAGTAACTCATGGATAATAGTGACCGGTATTTATGCATGAGCATCCTAAATACAGTCATATGAAAAAGTTTGGGCACCCCTATTAATCTTAATCATATTTAGTTCTAAATATTTGAGTGTTTGCAAAAGCCATTTCAATTTGATATATCTAATAACTGATGGACACAGTAACATTTCCGGATTGAAATGAGGTTTATTGTACTAACACAAAATGTGCAATATTAGTTATTAGATATAATCAAAATTAAAATGGCTGTTGCAAATACCCAAATATTTAGAAACTAAAAATGATTTAGTTTAAAATAGGGGTTGCCCCAAACTTTTTCATATGACTGTATTAACTGAATGAAACACAAAAATACGTCAGAAATAAGCATAATATGAGCAACAGTTGTATCCAATGGGGAAAACAATAGCATATATGCAATGACCCTCAGACATGAAAACTAAGGGGGATTAACGGGTGCTGACCCCGAAACCAAATATGTTTTCACTGAACGTGATCCCTTAGAACGGGGCTTACGTGGCGGGAGTACCAGATCATCCCCACGTGAATTCTAAGCTGGGTCCAGGGAACCACCTCCCCCTCCCCTGGGAAAGGCAATAGAGGGCCACGCAGGCAGGGAATTACCGTATATACTCGAGTATAAGCCGACCCGAGTATAAGCCGAGGCACCTACTTTTGCCACAAAAACTGGGAAAGCTTATTGACTCGAGTATAAGCCTAGGGTTTAAAACACAGCGGGTACTGGTGAATTTTAAAATAAAAAAATAGATACCAATAAAATTACATAGGCAGTTTAATGTCCGCCATAGGCAGGTATATGTCCCCCTAGGCCCGATATAGGCAGGTATAGGCAGTTTAATGTCCCCCATAGGCAGATATAGGCAGGTATAGGCAGTTTAATGTCCCCCCATAGGCAGATATAGGCAGGTTATAGGCAGGCTATAGGTCCCCCATAGGCAGATATAGGCTGGTATAGCAGTATAGTGTCCCCATAGGCAGGGTCATAGGCAGGTATAGGGTCCCCTAGGCAGGTATAGGCAGGTAAATAGGTCCTCTAGGCAGGGAATAGGCAGGGGTATAGGTCCTCGCATGGAAGGGTTATAGGTCCTCTAGCGCAGGGTATAGGTCCTCTAGGCAGGATATAGGCAGGGTATAGGTCCTCTAGGCAGGGTATAGGCAGGGTATAGGTCCTCTAGGCAGGCTATAGGCAGGGTATAGGTCCTCTAGGCAGGCTATAGGCAGGTATAGGTCCTCTAGGCAGGCTATAGGCAGGGTATAGGCAGGTATAGGTCCTCTAGGCAGGGTATAGGCAGGTAAAGACAGGGTTTAAAAACAAAAAAAATCCACTTACCTGGCTCCCCGCTGCTCCGTCTCCCTCGCTGTCCGGCCTCCCGCGCGCTCTCCTGCATCTTCTCGGCACAGGCGCGTGACGTCATCAGGCCGCGCACGCAGCGTGATGAGACACACTGCCTGTGCCAGAAACTCTGGACGGCCGTGAGTCTGCGGCCGCCCGGAGTCCACTGCGGAGCAGGGAACACTCGCTCTCTGCTCCGCAGTGGTATTTTCTTTTGTATGCGCTCCGGAGGAGTCGCATACACGGGAAGTGATAGCTGACAGCGCCCGGGCCACCGCAGTGCCTGGATGCTGTCAGGTACTCGGCCTTCAGTTATATGCGCTCCCTGAGGAGTCGCATATAACTGAAGCGTCCCTGTCGGCGCACGGGCCATCGCAGCGCCCGAGCGCTGACAGTGACTCGAGTATAAGCCGGAAAGGTAGGTGGGGGGGGGGGGATTTTTCAGCACATTTTTTGTACAGAAAAACTCGGCTTATACTCGAGTATATATGGTATTTGGGATCTGCAAGTCCTGTAGGAACTTTGAAACATCTTCGGGAGAACGCAGAGTATGAATGCGGTCATCCTGTCGTGCAATGAGAGTGAAGGGAAAGCCCCACCTGTAGGGTATATTTCTTTCACGCAACACAGAGAGAATAGGTTTGAGCAGAGCCCTTTGCGCCAAGGTATAACTTGAGAGGTCCGGGAAAATTTGTATGGGCTGATCTTGGTAGGTCAAAGACCGTCGCCTACGGACTTTTTGCATGATTTCCTCTTTAAGAACATAGAAATGTATACGGCAAATAACGTCCCCTGGGTGATGAACATCTTTGCTAGGTGGGCGCAATGCTCTATGAACTCTGTCCAGCTCAATGAACGTAGTGGGCACTCGGTCAAGGATATCGTTGAAGATGTTGGAGACGGTGGAGTACAAGTCAGAAGAAGGAATGGACTCTGGGAGACCCCTGATCCTGACGTTGTTTCTCCTCCCTCTGTTTTTGACATCGTCCAGATGTTGCTGGAGGGCAAATAATTGTGAGGAGTGCTGTTGTACCATTCCCTGCAGTTCCCGCAGGGAGGCCGAAGAGGATTCTTGTGATTGTTGCAAACAGTCCACTTTTGTAGACACGGTAGACAAATCGGAGCGAAATTGGTCGAAATCCTTCCTACATGCCGCCAAAAGTTGTTTCGCCATAAGGGAAATATCCTGCTTGGTGGGTAGGTCCTGAGTGAGACGTTGAAGGTCGGTAATCGTGATAGGGTTACTGTTGTGACCGGCTGAGTAGGTAACAGTTGGCGCTTGTGGCATCTGGCGGGCCTCAGGAGCCCCAGAAGGCGGTATGAGAGGTAAATAGGGCTGGCCTGTAAGGAACGATTAAGGGCAGTCCAGACTGCAATGTGAGCTACCCTCAGGTACCTGAAGTCCCGTCCATGCAGAGGGGCGCTCCTGCATTGCGTCCCTAGGTGTGGCAGAGGAGGATGTCGGCCTCAGGCTGGAAGCCCCACGGCCGGCAAGGCTGCCGGCACTCTGCCCGGAGCTTGTGAAGAGGGTGCCACGGCTGCGGGGATCTCCCTCGGGGACGCCGCTGCGGCTCCAGCAACAGCAGGGAGAGGCCGTGAGTCAGATCCGGCAGATGTGCGGACTGCGTCCCGTCCCGCGGCTTCAGCGGCGAATGCTTGGGCTGTAACCCCCCCGCAGCGGCAGCTGCTGGGGCTGTGTCCTGTCCCAGGGTGGCAGTGGCGGGACTCGAGCCGCGTCCTGTCCCACGGCTTCAGCGCCAGATGCCCGGGATACGCGCTGAGAGGAGCCGGCAGCTGCAGACATCGAGGCCGGTGTATCAGCCGGGAGTGCAGCGGTGGGTTGCGATTTCCCCCTCCGGCGGCCTGATCGCGCAGACGGCATCCAGGATAAGTCCCCAGTATCCTTTTCCACGGCAAGTGGTGAAGGGGCCCGGCGGCCATCTTGGGAGGCCTCACTAGCCACGTCCTCCTTCTCCATTACGGCCGAATAACAGCCAAAATATGACTCGATATGCCCCTGAGAGGTGTCCAGAGGGTTAGTGGGACCCGTCCTGCCTTTCTTGGAGGTTTTCCCCATGGTAGACGCACTGATGAAGGTGGATGCTCAAATCTTCAGCCAGGAGCTCACAAAACAGCTTCCTCACTCGGCCATGTCAAGTCACGCCCCCCCCTCTCTAGCAATTTATTTTCAGTAAGAGAAGAACCTTATCACCTACTTTAATGGGGGTTTTTTCTAGCATGTTGATCATACCATTCCTTCAGGTAAACTTTAGCTTTGTGGACATTATCATGGGCTACCTGAATTAATTTTGACAGTTTTTCTCTCATTTGTAACACATACTCTCTCATACTTTTCTGATGACCGGTTTCACCTTCCCAGACTTCTCTAATAACATCCAAAAGCCCTCTAGGTCACCTCCCATATAACAATTCAAATGGGTTAAACCCTGTAGATTCTTGGGGAACCTCACGATAGGCAAACAATAGAAAAGGCATCCATTTGTCCCATTGTTTTTGGATTTATTGCGAAAAAAATTTTTTAAGCATATTTTTTAAGGTTTGGTTATACCGTTCAGCTAAACCATCTGTTTGTGGATGATATGGAGTGGTTCTAAGGGGCTGAACACCAAGAAGTTGATAAACCTCTGACAAAAAAGATGATGTAAAGTTACTCCCTTGATCAGTCAGGATATGTGGCAATCCAACCCTGCTAAACACATTCAAAATTTCCTCTGCCACCCTTTTTGCAGTAACCGGTCGCATAGGAATGGCCTCAGGGTATTTAGTACAGTAGTCTACGATGGTAAGAATAAATCTGTTACCTTTGGAACTCTTCTCTAGTGGACCAATAATATCCACCCCAACTGTATGGAATGGTTCATCTATCACTGGCAATGGTATCAGTTCTGCAATAGGAGGGGGGGGGAAGCAGTTATACTGGGATTCTGGTAACTACCAATAAGTGGTTACCTCATCATAACACCAGGGGCCCAAAAGAACCTATAAATTACCCTGGCTAAAAGTCTTTTTTTTAACCCAAATGACCAGCAATAGGAACATCATAGGCCAGTTTTAATATTTGTGATCTGACTCTTTTTGGCACAACCAATTGTTGTACTCACTCTCCTGTCTTTGGATGACTACACACTCTATACAAAATCCTATCCTCAACTAGGAAAAAGGGTGTGGAGGTTTTTTTATCACTTTCCTCAACCCTCTTACAGTTAATTAAGCCTTTCTCATACAACGGATATAAATCACTGTCCTGTTTTTGCTCAACTATTATATCAGTGTCCCATAGTCCTGTATCAATATACTTGCCTTCCTTTGGAAGTTTTTTCCTGAAGACAGCTTGCTGTTCTGGAACACCTGGAGGTTTTGATGATGGCAGCTCCATGATGTCATTATGGAATGGGAAAATGTCCTCCAGGGACTCAGATTTCTTCTTTGTCTTTGCTTGAGCTCTTCTAGTCACAGCGGACAACTGTCTTTCCTCCATTAGCAAGTCCTTGAATCCAGAGTAGTTCGGCCAAGGTTCACCGGTACTTGTGTTCAGGAACCACAACTGCTGGGCATGGTAAAGCATTTCTCATCCACCTGCAGTTTAACTTTTGGGGGGGATT
>JAODAL010042998.1:0-34278 GCA_025379985.1 Phyllomedusa bahiana | reverse complement strand
AAGGGAAAAATCAAGTGTAGTACATGCCATTTTGTACAGTAGCTGAAGAATGGGCCCCAAGAATCAACTCTATTAAAGGGCCCCAAGAATCAACTCTATTAAAGGGCCCCAAGAATCAACTCCACTAGTGAGCCCCAAGAATTAAATTCAGTTGTGGGTCCCAAGATTCAGATTTACTGATGGGCCCCAGGCACCCCAGTCTGATACTGTTTCCAGGCTTTACTCACTGCTGATCTCACCTGACTGACACCAAACCAAGGAGAAGGAGAAATACCAACTTGCTACATGAGTCCTGCACAGATTTAATTCTCAGAGACAACAAAAATCCATATGACTGACAACAGAGAGTCAAATTACTTTGAATGCATTATCGTACCTGAGACACACAACATTATCTTGAGTTTTTAATGGCTTCTGACATAAGATATCTAATTGCAGTAAGTTATCTATGCCAAATAATCTTTGCTACATCCGTATCTGTATATAGTCTTGTTTCCTAATTAGTGTTAAGCGATTATTATCGACAAAGTTGAAATCGGCACGGTATTTACGTTGATCGGATTTTGTCGATCGCGCGATAATTTAGGTTAAAATCTGTGCATAATCTATTAATATCGCGCCATTTTCGGCGTTTCCTGTCATTTTGCCGGCCAGCAAATCAGCTTACAGAATAGAGCAGAATGCGACGTCATGACTGGGATGTGTATGGTTGCAATTGGCTGGAAAATCACATGACCTCGTTTTACATAGAACAGCCCTTCCTGTTCATGATCAGTGTCTGTCAGCGTCTCATAGCAGTAGGACGTGCGCTCTGCCGCTGTCCAAAAAGCACAGCAAACAGCTCAGCGAAATTATTCTATTTTTTCACAGAGACAGCTCTACTTTTAGCTGTGATCCTTAGAAGTTAGTTAGATCAGAGATTTGCAGATTTTAGGTAGTTAGGCAGAGAATTTTAAAGGAGCATCCACTGCTGTAAAGTCACGGGAGGGGAGCGGGGGTCGGGGCCCCGCGGTCGAACACAGACAAGCTCTATAAAGGATACTGGATATTGTACAGCCAAAACTTTGTTTAGACATTGCATTGCCTTATATTAGGATACAGATCTTTTCTAGTAACTGCAGGTCTATTTGTTAGGTGCAAAACTCCACTTTTATTATCAGTATACATTTCAGATAGGTGTTCTTTTTCAATTTTGCCCAGTCCAGCTTTGTTGATATAGCCACCTTGCAGTTAAATTTGAATCCAGCAATTTTGTAGTCACCACAGGTTGATAGGTGCCAAAAAATACCTTTTATTATCCCGTATACATTTCAGATACGTGTTTTTTTCACTTTGGCGCAGGCCAGCTTTGTTGATAGAGCCACCTTGCAGTTTAATTTGAATCCAGCAACTTTGTAGTCACCACAGGTGTACTGATAGGTGCCAAAACACCTTTTATTATCCGTATACATTTCAGACAGGTGTTTTTTTTCACTTTTGGTCAGTCAAGCTTTGTTGATAGAGTTACCTAGCACTTAAATTTCAATCCAGCAATTTTGTTTTGATTTGAGGGATTTGAGAATAGCTGTGATTTGCCGTCTTTTAATTAGAGACTTTCCAAAACTCTTCCATGATTTCTTTGAGGTTAAGTAGTGTCAAAAAGGGGTCCAGGGCTGGACACAAATTGCACAATTTGAGGCTTAAAATTTTCTGGGGCTGGAGTCACTATGGGGTCGCATCATTTGATCTCCAGGGGAGTCTGTCCCTAATCAATGAAGAAGGATTTGGAGGAAAAATGAAACAATTGAATTGATTGATCTCAAAAGCCAGGAGGGCAAATGTCTTCTCAACTAAGAAGTGTTTTTGGGATGATTAGGACATTTGTATTACTTATGGGGTGTGCGAACGAATTAACACATCTACACGTGTAAAAAATACTGCAGGGAGGGGTGTATGTTGTATGTTATCACACTTGAAAAAAAAAGCTAAATTATAATAATGTAAAAACTATAAATAAACTTCCCTAAATAAATTCTGTAAACAAATGTCAGTTACCAAAAAATATACTAAGTGACAGTCACTGTACAAAATAGCATAGTGCCGCTTTCTGATCTGTGGGTCAAACAGGTTTGGGGCTCATGCTGTGGACCAGGACAGGTATAGTCAATGTCCAGTTCAACTAAAATAGTGGTTGAAAGACTCCTTTTTCGAGCACTTTTTAAATGTGGGGGTCATGCAGGTTTGGGGCTCATGCTGCGTTCCAGGACAGGGATATTCAATGTCCAGTTCAAGTAAAATGAGGGTTCAAATCATACTGCCTTCTGGCACTTTTTATTTGTGGGTGATGCAGGTTTATGGGTCATGCTGTGGTGCAAGACAGGGATAGTGAATGGTCTGTGAGTTTTTTTCTGTGGCTTTTATAACCTAAGTGTGTTGCCTAAGATGTAGCACGTATCCATTTGACTGTTGTGGATGTTAATTTCAGCTTCTCCAGCCTTGTTTGGGTGTAAGAATGAAGGTGTTGTTCCTCTCCCATAGACTTTAATGGTCATCGGCAATAATCTATTATCGACTATCGGAAATCGTCTTGATAATTGCCGATATCGACTATCGACCCGATGACGATAGTCAACGTAATCGCTCATCACTATTCCTAATATTTCTGGACTGTAGTGAGTTTTCCCTAGTAATCTTAATTTTGTTTTAAACAATAACACTGCTTCTCCAAAAAAATGTTAGCAGACAGCTGGGCTCCCAACATCAATACTTCCTTTAGAGTCTAGGCGGTGTCCCTTGTATTACCCTGTTTCCCTGAAAATATGACAGTGTCTTAGATTAATTTTTGCTCCTAAAGACGAGCTAAGACTTATTTTTAGGGGATGTTTTTTTTTTTCTATGAAGAATAATTCACATTTATTTTTGAACAAAACATCAACATGAATTAATATCCTGTAGTGATTTCATCACAAACATCAGCATAAGCAGCCAAACTCTGAATTGCATTAAAAAAATGCACCATGTCTTATTTTCGGGGAAACAGGGTATGCAAGGCAGCTAATATTCCAGTTATTCCCATCTAATGCTCCTCTACAAAGATGAATAATATTGGCTTTGGGCAACTTTTAAGACATACTGCCCTCTTTTGGAGGGTGAATATCTACTAAATAAAAGACTGGTTTCATAAATGCCATGTGCCTTATAGTTAAGGGAACCTGTCATATAGAACATGCTAATGATGTGCCAGCAGCTTATTACATAGCAGAAGTAGCTACGCAGATTGATATATAGTTTTATGGAGAACAATTGAGCAGAACATGTCATTTGTTCATTAAATTTCAGCTTATTCTGAGTTAAAGAGTCCACTGGGTGGTCTGATCAATGACTGACAACCTTCCATATATGAGTGTGCATACAGAGATGACTGTCAATCACTGATTGGACCGGCTATTGGATTCCTGAAAGGGGTTTTCTCATCATGCTGTAACAGGCAGCATAAAACTCACAATGCCTTGTCACACTGTAGGTAGTTCTATAGCAGTGATTAACATATTTAGCTCCTCCATGACTGAGTGTACAGAGAAATAAGTGAAGGAGATTTAATCTGTAATTAAACAGCAATTCAGACCTCCAAGGAGTAAAAAGAGGCTTTTCAAAGGTAAACAATCTAATCTTGTTAGAGATAAAGACTCTGCTCCGTACGATCATGGTGATGTTAATCCCTGCTCTCTGTCTAATCAAGCTTCCATTCTGAGGTTGGCAGTACCAGCCCCCTTCGGTTTGACTGTGGATCGAAATATTCTTTTCCAGTGATCGCGGCACAGGTCTTCAAATATTGAATAAAAGTATGTTTATTTGTTTAAAACAACGCATTTCGTGTCTACATCCAGACACTTCATCAGGTCTCAAATGAGACCTGATGAAGTGTCTAGATGTAGACACAAAGGGCCACCTGTATGAAAACTGTCTGGGTCTAAGACTTTATTTGTTGCCCATAGCAACCAACCAGAGTACACATTTCATTTCATATAGTGCTCTGAAGAAATGAAAGGGGCACTCTGATTGGTTCTGTGGACTCTGATTGATTGCTATGGGCAACAAAGAAAGTCTTAGACCAAGACAGTTTTCATACATGTCCCCCAAAATGTGCTCTTTTAAACAAATAAACATACTTTTATTAAATATTTTAAGATCTGCGCCATGATCACTGGAAAATAATACTTCGGTCCACAGTCAAATCAAAGGAGGCTGATACAACCAACCTCAGAATGGAAGCTTGATTCTACTCTACGCGATTTTGGTGCCTTTCCTTCCATGGAGGAACAAGCGGGAGATTCTCAGTACAAGACTTGCAGTGAGGCAGCGGTCTTCCCTCCACTGTTGGATATTCATGTTGGAGAGTTGTGCCTTTGGTTCTAATTGCACAACTAAATCAGGTGAGCACTTTTAACTAGCGTTGGTTTAGATTTTACTTTGAAGGTTTTACACTGGGAGCGCCCTGCTCTGTCTCCTTTTCTCTTTTATTTTATCTCTCTGTCTAATCAGGAAGAGAGATATGGAAGGTAACCTAGAGACACTTGTGTGCACTCAGAGCAGATAAAACCTCTCTTATATCCTGATCATGGCAATATCAAAAGAGCAATCTATTAAAGGGGTTGTCTCACTACATTGATTCATCTTATCTCAGTCCTGTTTTCTTGGTTTCATTTTGAATTCAGGGCGTGTTTACTGGCTTCCGTAGAAGTCACGTCTGTAGCTATAGCAACCAGTGCTGGCAGCCTATCAGGAGAGATTGAACAGGTCTGTAGCTGTAGCAAACAGTGCTGGCAGCCTATCAGGAGAGATCCAAGAGTTCTGTAGCTATAGTGACCTGAGGAGCTGATGCAGCCCATACAAGAGGGGATATCTAGGAATAGGTAGGACACTGGTAATGGACGTTTAATGCAAGTGCAAAGTGAAAATCTTTAACATAAAAAGGAATCCTTGTTGTGAGACAACCCCTTTAAGCAAAAGTCTTGACTCACCATTCCCTACATGTAGAAAGTTAATCATTGTAGTGAGAAAACCGCTTGAACCTGAAATAAGCAGAAATTAAAATGAATAAGTAAATAACAAGTTTTTCTTAATCATTTCCCACATAATTATATATTAATCTTCTCAGCTCCTCCTGCTCTATAGTATCCTGGTGGCAGATCAGATTGCATGTTCAGTGTGACAGGCTCCCTTTCCAGGAGGAACTGACATTAAGGCCCCGTTCACACGGCTTATTCTGCCGCGTAGTGGCGCCGTACTGCGCGCCGGATGTGCGCTTCTGTCCGGCGCCACTCCGCGGCAGCAATTACGGTAATCCACTGCTCTCATAGAGAACAGTGGAATCCGTCGCTCCTCCCCGCTCGGCGAATCCGCGCGGGGGGAGAAAGTGACATGCACATTATTTACGGCGCGGACGCGCCGTAAACATGCATTGTCTATGGGGCCGGGAGCGGCGCCCCCGCCGCGCTCCCGGCCCCGCCCCTTATTCACGGCGGGAATAAGCCGTGTGAACACGGCCTAAAACAAACAGAGAGAGCAGAACATGTGTGGCCATCTCTCTGAACTATGCAGACGTGACACAGACAAGGATATGGGGAAAAAGGACCTCTATACTTGAGACACGGTCAATATGCCATACATGTCTCAGATGGGAATACCCCTTTAACCTGTTGGCATTTCATGATCAATAAAATGACAATTCATGAGTTTAATAAAGTAAACATTTTCCTCTTCTCCATGGGCTCAATTTGTAACTACATGATGTATTTGTCAGAGAAATGAGTAATTTGCTGCTCGCTGAGGTCACGCAGAATTAATGCGCACGGTCTCAGACACTCTGACTGTCCTGAACTCTAAGGATCACACTATGTCTGGATATTAAATTAACAGGGTGCATAGCTAAAGTAGCTCTTATTCAATGTTTAGACTGTGGAGATCAAAGCACAGACACGATGAGGAAAAAAAAAAATCAACTGGTTTCCAGCACTCAGAAATGTGCAGCTGATGTGATGTGAAAGTTACAGTATATTCCAATAAGCGTTCAGTAAATCTGCTGAAATGATTCAGCAATCACCTCATTAAGCATTTTGTAATTGAATTTGATTTTAATTGAAAAATATAATCCAGCTGATAATAACACGATTTGCATATTTTTATTATCAACATTTCTGCTGCTTGATTTCTGCTAGAAAACATTCATAATATGTTTGTCTAAATCCTAACACACCACATGTAAGCTGGAGACTTTGGATGGCACAGATCAGTTCATTAAGGAAATGGGAGGTAATTTAAATCAATATTTGGTCCTAGAAGTGATGATGTGGTCTTCAAAGAGCCTTGACCTCATTATCATAGAGTCTGTCTGGGACTATATGAAGAGGCAGGAGGATCTGAGCAAGATCCATCCCCAGAATGTATGTAGTTAATTCTACAAGATGTTTGGAACAACCTCCCTGCAGAGTTCCTTCAAACACTGTATACAAGTTCCTAGAAGGGGAAAGGATTTCTCCTTAGGGAGAGCCACCAATAAATTGGTTGGTGTGAGGATTTACTCGCCTATCAGACCTCACTGACTGTTTTGCATAAAGCAAAGGCTTATGGGAAAAGAGCTGAGGAACTCCACAGCGCACTCTATTGGATGTAGTTATCCTCAATTCACAATGTAGCTCGCAGGAGCTTTGCAAAGTGAAAAGGATTTTAGCCAAACTAGTTAAGTTCAGATGCAGACAGCTGTTTCGGGGTTTTTGCACCAAGCCAAACCAGTAAGTTCTACGCCGCACTGACGGGGGGCAAAAACCCAAAAACAGCTGTCTGCATCTGAACTTAACTGGTTTGGCTAAAATCCTTTTCACTTTGCAAAGCTCCTGCGAGCTACAATGTGAATTGAGGATAACTACATCCAAAAGAGTGCGCTGTGGAGTTACTCAACTCTTTTCCCATAAGCCTTTGCTTTATGCAAGTTCCTAGAAGAATTTGCAAAGGGAGGTCACACCAAATACTTATTTCAGTTTGATTTCTCTTTTGTTAATTCACTTTGCATTTTGTAGATTGATAAAAATGAACTATTAAAGGGGTTTTGCCAGGACTGAGTTACTTACCTCCTTATCAGCACAGGAGTAGAATATAAATAAATCATGCTAAATTATGAAGGCTGCAGGGGAGAGAGGAAGGGGGTGATCAAAGAGTGAGGAATAAGGGAGTGTCTCAAAACTTAACTCAAATAATAACTTTGCAACAGTTGATTCTGTATACAGCAAGACACAGGCTCATACACTGCTCTTTCTACCCAGCACCTTGAAAGCTCATTCATTTTCCCTGTCATCCGATATGAAGTGTTTCACGCAGGCGCAGACTGTCAGCTCCTCTGGTCGTGTCTAATACAAGCTTTTAGGTAACTAAGGGGGATTGAGAAATGCTGTAGCTCTCAGAGTCTTCACTTTTTGTAATCCCATATATTTAGAAAAGTGATTAAATACCCATTTTGGAGGATCCCACGTCAACATTACATCGTGGCAAAACCCCTTTAACACCCCTTTAACACTCGTGTTTTTGAAAGTATTCGAACGTTGAAGATTTTTTTTTACACCTGCCTAAAACTTTTGCTTATAATGCATTCCTGTTCTATGTGATTCATGCTCACAGTCTGTGATCCACACCCATGGGCTGTAATACATACCAATTGCCTTGAAAACATGCTCATTGCTAGTCACACAAGTCTATTTTTGTGATGCACGCTCATTCTCTGTGACACATGGTTTATATCACTTGAGAATAATTCATACTTTCAGTGTTTGTATCTTAGTGTTTGCAGAGTGCTGCTAGTTTATTTCTGTGTGTTTGCACTTGCATTGTGGACTTGTTAGCTTCCAGCTGCACCATTTATTGTATCCTTTTTGAAGGTGCTGACAAAGTTTTGCTTTTTTTGGATTGTATGCATAGGCAAGTGGCTGCCTCCATTTTGATCATGCATTCCACCTATCCATTCATGCTGTTATAATCAGAACAGAGTATAGCATGTGCCCTGAAAGTATGGAGGCCTGGAAAAGCACTGAGATAGTTGAGATTTTGAGAAGGTCCCCATTTGAACCAAAGCAACCGTACTGATCAAAAATGTGTGCTAGGAGCCTCAAATTTGAATGTTTAACATATGTAGCAGGAATGAATTTGATAGCATTCATATATTCAGTGTGTGTATCTTGGCGTCTGCAGAGTGCTGCTGGACTGTTTTTGTATTTGTGCGGCAGCCATGGTAGCATGCATCTGTGCCATTTAATTCTGAATTTTCGGAGGTGCTAACCATTATTTTTTAACATATATTTTATCATTCTCAGAGGCGTAACTTGGGCCCAGATGCTATTTTAGTAACAGGCTGTAAGTATCGTTAGTCATTTGTAGCACTGGTCTCACTTTCCCTTTAGGGACTAGTTGGGCGTGTAGACATCATACCGTATAATAAATATTCATCAAACAAAATTAACAGGTTTCTTTTTACTGCCAAATCTGGCAAATGCCTTAGAACATTTTGATCTTTTTTTCAGTGTAATTTACCTCAGGCAATATTTTGTTTTCAGCATTCATTACATAAAATGGGATTGGTATCACCTACCTAGATGGGCCTGAGCGCTGCCAAGCCACTTTTCTCATTCTCCTATGTTTGCACAAGTCTGACTTAGATTCTTCTTATTTTAAATTAAAGAAAAAAATTGATACTTAACCATGATAAGGGCACAAGAGGAGGTAAGAAGACAAATACTTTCCTATATTTTTTATCACTATAATTGTATCGCGATGATTGAGTCTTGGTCTTTCTTTAAAAGAAACAGTCATAGACAGTTTTGGTCAAAACAGAAGAACATGTGCTTTTTCCTCCTTCATTTGACAGTGACTCAAAATGCCTCATAGAAAGCACAGAAGCATGGTGGTTACAGTTCTACTAGCTAGTGGTAAATACTTTAAGGGCATTTTGGAGAACCAAATATTTTTTGTCTCACAGCTTGCCTGCATCTTCATTCATCCTCTTGTGATGTTTTCTGTGTTAATTTGAGTTTTTTTCTGTGCTATATGTATCTTCCCTTCTCTGAGGTTGAGCAGCAGCATTTTTCTGTTTCAAGCAGTTGTCCTCTGCCCTGTAAGACTACAAGCCCCAGGATCCTTTGCTATGCTTTTACTAGCTTCCTCATTTCCAACCTCCCTCATTTTGAAAGCCTCGGGAAGCATGTCCAAAGGGGTGTGGTTTCAAAGGCTGCTCAGAAAAAAGCCAAACCCCTTTGGCCACATGATCTCCCGTGTTCAACACAGATCTGTATTCCATGCGTCTAGAGACACAAAACTACTGAGCTTCCAGTCATCAAACAGCTGGTGTAGAACTGCAAGAAACAGCAGACAATTTAAAGAATGTACATTACATAAATGCCTACTTTTGGAAAAGATATTGTTTAGAAAATATTTATTTTTCCACTGGACCCCTTTAAATGTTTCAGAACAAAGCTTGAACATTTATTTGGATGAAATGGCCTTAAATCTTTGTCTCAGGTCACTGACTTCTCAGGGATCTAGACATGCGTTAACATAGCTGTCAGGGCTTGTCACCATTGATAAACAACTCAAAGATCAATTGCTGAACACAAAAAAAAAGTCACATCACTGCTTTTGTCAGACTTGTTACTAAGAGCATTTTCTCGCCAGATCTGTCCTACCACACTCTGTCCAGTCCACTACACCACATGGCCACAATTCATTCAACTTTACACTACATGCTGTGCAGCAATGCCTTGTAACCTATACAGATGCTCCACACCCTTAAGTCTCTCTTACATATGAGTCTACTACCATCCAACCTACCTTCTGGCCTGATATCTTTCACAGTCTAGCAGATACCAAGAACAGACCTCTAGGCTAACAATATACTTGGCCTGCAAGTTATCATCCCATTGCAGGTATACTAGCTCATCTGACCACTTCCATGTGGCAACAAATCTCTAGATCAGCTCACAGTCAGCTTTTTACTCTCCTGCCCCTGCTTGGTTGTGTGCAGGTGACAACTCTTACATTAGGTAATCCACTGTGTAACATCTCCACAGGTCCACAAACTTTTTTTAGGCCTTGAGCCCATTAATTCTTCCAAAATCAACAACCTCCAGTCCACTGAGATTCCTACAACGGACAAGTCACCTCTGACTTAAATCCACTGATGCTTCCTGATGAACAAGCCCATTCTTATTTCTACCTCATCAATGTACCACCAATAGACAGACCTATAGGTATTTTCCAAATCGATTGCAGGTCGACTTAATCCCACTATCCACACTCAGACTATATCTAAATATTCAGCAGTCACTAATGTAGGTAATAATCCTAATGCTTTATCATGTACCGTAAAAAACAAGGAAAGTTAAAAACAACACTTAGTGAAAAAATCTAGCGTCCTCTTATTCGTTTCAGGCCTCATTCTGGGCTCTATCCACACTTAGCACCTTCTATTTCTCATATTAGCATTGTGATGCAACAAGGTGATCAACACAGACACACAGCCATACTCACAGTTTCATGCCTGGACAAAAAACATTCCCAGGAGGAGGTAATAAAAACCCCAGTGTCACTTGGGAGAGGTTGCACAGGTGCAGATACTAATAAGCAATCACTCACACCTATCGACGAGGAGGGCAATTGCTTAGTAAATAACTGCACATTGGATAAAAACCAGTCCATACCAGAATGCAGAAACACCACAGCACTGTACAGGGGAGATTGCAAAAATACTAATGAACCACCAGTCACTTACCTAATACAATGTGGGGGGTGATTGCTAGTATTACAATTACACATACCGTAGATAAGACTTAAATAAGGTGCCAGTTATATGGTTACGTGTGGTGCACCATGCTAGCCCACAACCAATTGATGATGCCAATACTAGACGACTGAGCGAGTGGCCCAGTATGTTCCAAGTGCCCAACACAAAATACCAACATTCTCTGCTCTCCAGTACCACAGGGCAAAAATGCACACAGGGGAGTAGAGGGAACCCTTGGTGGGCCCCTGGACATGGTGGGACCCTGGGCACGCTTTTCAGGGAGAAACTGTCCGAAACTGCTCATGACACTCCTTGACACTTGTTTTGCAAGTTCCTACACAGACACATGAGCATACTCACAGCGCCATGGCTGGACAAAGAACTATTCCCAGTAGGAAGCAATATAAATTTCACAGATACAGAATAAAATGATTAACACTTGCTGTGTGACACCCATGAAGGGGGCAATTGCTTAGTACATAACTGCACATTGGATAAGAACCAGTTTACACCAATATGCAGAAAAGCCACAGCCCCAGACATGCGGATCTCACAATGCACAATGCAATATTACTGTCAGGCTCTGCCTAGGCCATACTAGTTCTTGCATCTCCTAACTTTAGCTGCCAGCCGAGAAGGCAATTATTCTTGCTGCCAGCTACAGTGACAAGAAATGGCAGAGTCTCCAAGTACTGTGGCCTGACAGTCCAGTAATCCATGACCCAAAAGGGGTGCAATCACCACACTACATAATATCACTATGTAACATTTACTTATACATGGCATTTATAGTGCATTGACAAACCAATGGCAATAAAGAATAAGAAGGCTCTAAAAAGAGCTGAATAGTCTTTGAGACTACTGGACAGTTCCTTAAAGTGGAACAAGAAGTTTTCTTACTTAGAAGGAAAAATAGGTCAACCCCCTTACAAATTAGGGACTGTCCATATTACATTAATGATTATAAGGTGGATGAAGAAATTGGGATTGTCCATCATGAGGCTGTCAGTGGGCTACAAGCTGGAGCTGTTTGCCCACTATACTGTAAGTAATACATATAAAAAGGTATTTGAGGAACTTCAGCCTGGGAGGGACTAGAGACCAGGGGAAAGCAGGAGATTACCTACCATGTGGCTTGTAATGGGGCCTAAATAGCTCAGTCCTGGAATGAATGTGGATTGAACATGAGCAAAGAAGGAGTTGCTTCAAAAGGGGCCTCAGGAATAAGGTCAGGTATTGAGAGAGCAACTTTGTTACTGTCAGCATAAAAAGTGCTTGTGTTGTGCACGTGATATTGTGGAGTGCTGTTTAACAGTGTCGAGTTGCAGAGGGCAGTCTGAAGACAACACTGAGCACGGCTCTTTGCAGCGTTAACAATGACTTCCCTGGTTTTAGTTTTTTCACAAAAATGACTGTGGAACTTGTATTTACCTTTTTTCACAGAATAGTAGCATCAGACTTATTAGTTACAAATCCCATATGTAAGCTTGATGGTTGCAATATTCTGATTGTTGCAATACACTGAAGGTGGCGCTATTGCTTAAACATTTCAGAAAATAACTTAAACAGTCTGTAAAACACAAGCATTACAACTTTCGCAGTCACTTTTACCTTCACAGGGGCCTAGTCTAATTCTCACAACTTGCCACAATTAATTAATAACTCTAATTTTAATTGATAACACAATTTGTAATTTTTAGTACACAGAAAGAAGGTAACTACTGCTCTGATCATATCTGTAAAAGTCCTCCCACATCAGACTCCTATCACTTTTCAGTTCACTGCATCAAGACTAAACCAACACGGCCAAGCCACAAGTCTGAGGGCCGCTAACTACATGCTACATGCCACTCACCAGCTCTTCACAGACTGATGTATCACACACTCCCTCCTCAACTCATATTTAGATACCACCAGGTTTCAATCGTACACTATACAACCTACCTAGGCTCTGTGACAAATGTGCTCAGCAACAGCGTCTTTATGATATTGCAAGAGTTCTTAAAGCTGTTAATTTTTGTGTCAGACTACCTAGTCCACCACTCTAAGACAATGATGTCCCTATTCAACTCATACACTGATCTCTGTGATTCTCCAGGGCTCAATTGGCTCTATGGGGATGACAATTCTTGTCCATAGCTTCCAATAAAGCATGCCACCATACAGCTTTTCCACAGGCTCCCTATGATGCACTCTAGCCTTCAACCTTCATCCTCCTCTGCAATAGACAAGCCTTTCTGGCCTTGTAGCCCTTGATGATCCCTCAGCAAACAAGCTCACCCCGACCTCCTATTCACTGATGTTCTTCCAAAGGACAGGCACTTATCTCACACACAAACCACAGGTTAACTTAACTCCATGCTAAAACCATCTGCACTGGGATTCTTGGCTCTCTAGCCCAGAAACCATAGATCCAAACAAAGACAGCCATCACACAATATCACAGCACAACACATACACACCACATTCCCGCCCCATACAGCAAAGCAATAAGCAGTGTGTCCCAAACAGCTTAGTAGTACCCTCTGGCAACCAAATTATATCCCAAAGTGAAACAAAACAAGTGGCTGTTGCACCAGAACGGGGCAGACATGTTCATCGACTTTTACAGTGAATGATAGCCATCGAGCATGTTGTGTCACTGTCAGGTGCAGAAAGAAAGGCAGTTTTCCATTTAAGTAATATACTTTGCAACTTTTTTAAGGGGAACCCTCAACCATCTCCCATGGGTAGAGATAGATAGACAAGTAGATAGGATAGTTTTCAGCTATTCATTTTACTTGGTTTGACTTTTCCGAAAAACTTAGATGAGATATTTGATTAATCTGTTTACTGTCTAACTGTATCACCATCTGAAGAGGCTAAGAACATGAAGACTAGATAACGCTCTTTATATTCCTCCTGTTACCCGTATACGTTTCGCTTGCTCATTTTTTTTTCTTTTTAAATTGGTATTTACTTCTAAATATTTTATTTGCCGCCATCACTTGTCTCGCACATTCTCTGTCCTCACTGATGTGTAACTGGCTTCTTCAGCCGTGATACAATGTTATACTTTTCCACAAAATGCATTTTATAAAGTTTATACAAATTCTTAGAAACGCTAAAGTAAAGATTATGCTAATGGATTCCACAGGGAAACAAGAAGTGACAGGTTCAATAAAATGCCTCACTTTCTAAACGCAGGCCAGATTATCTTATTTTAATGACTAAGTACTATGTGAATACTCAGGATTCCAGCCCAATGAAATAATTGACTCTGTGAGCACCACTGAGATATCATAGTGTAGATACATCACCATTATAGAACATCCCCTCCTTCATTTTAACATACTTATTTTTATCGTTAGAAGCCGTGTATTAAAATGGATTACCTCTGTCTGTAGCAGAGAGAAAAAGTCTTTCAATGCTTAAAGGCTACAGTTGAAACCAGAAGTTTACATACACTATATAAAAAGACACACATGCACGTTTTTCTCACTATCTGGCATGAAATCAGAATAAACCTTTCCCGTTTTAAGGTCAATTAGGAACTACCAATATTTATATTTCCAAATGCCAAGAATAATGAAAAAGAGAGAATTTTTTAAGGCATTTTTATTACCTTCTGCAAAGTCAAAAGTTTACATCACTAAGGATTACTCGCCGTTTAAACAATTTGAGAAGCCATATGATGATGTCATGTCTTTGGAAGCTTCTGATAAGTCTTATATTTCTAAACATCTGAGTTAATTAGAGACACAACTGTGGATGTCTTTTAAAGCAACCAGTAAACACACTGTTTCTGAGTGTAACATCATGGGGAAAGTCTAAATAAATCAGCCAAAATAATCAGGAAGAGAATTGTGGACTTGCCACAAAGTCCTGGATCATCTTGGGTGACAATTTCCAGATACCTGAAGGTGCCACGTTTCATGCTTGTACAAACAACTATAGGACATGCAAGTACAAAACCAAGATAGAAATGTTCCCACCATCATAACCGCTCAGAAGGAGATGGGTTCTGTTTTCTCAGACATAGCTGGGTCTAACATGTGCATGTCAACCCAAGAACAAAAGCAAAAGACCTTGTGAAGATGCTGGCGGAAGCTGGTAAGATTGTGTCATTATCCACAGTGAAATGAGTACTCTATCAACAGGGGCTGAAAGGCCATTTTGACAGAAAGAAGCAATTACTCCAAAATAAACATATTAAAGCCAGATTAATGTTTGCAAATGCATACAGGAACAAAGACCTACATTTTTGGAGACATTGTTACATTTGGCGAAAAAAGAGAGAAGTTTGAAGCCTAAGAACACCTTCCCAATTGTGAAACACGGGTGTGGCAGCATCATGCTGTGGGGTTGTTTTGCTGCAGGAGGGACTGGTGCACTTCAAAAAATAGAATGGCACCACTAGGAAAGAAGATTATGTGGCAATTACTGAAGCAAATCTCGAGATATCATTCAGGAAGTTAAGCTTGGGAAGAATTGGGTCCCCTTCCAAATGGAAATGAGTTGAAGCCTACTGCCAAACTGGGGTAGGGGGGCAAAAGTGGGCATAAGGATAACCAATTCAATGTTTTTGAGGAGTGGGTCTTCAAAAAGCCCCTGAAACTCAATCCTATTGAAAATTTATGGCAAAGCTGAAAAGGCGAGGTGCGAGCAAGACAACCTACAAACATGGCCCAGTTACACCAGTTCTGTCAGGAGGAATGGGCTTGTAAAAGGATATCCAAAATGTTTGACCCAAGTCATATAGTTTAAAGGCAATTCTACCAAATACTAATGAAATGTATTTTGACTTTGCAGACAGTAATAAAAATGCCTTAAAATTTTCTCTGTCTCATTATTCTTGCATTTGTCAAATATACGGTATATAATTTTAATCATTCTAATTGACCTAAAACAGGTAAGGATTATTCTGATTTTGCAACTTTTCAATAAGTGGTATTTAGAAATTTTCTATTTTGTTCCTACAGCTTCTATGCAGATAATGTGTATATATGGTAACATAAAACTAACAATCTCATTGTTGTCTAATCCTGCAGTCAAATACATTGCTACCTTTCCACTTCTTTTTAGCCTCAAATTTATGTTAGCACAAAGTAGGGGTTAAATGGAGGAAAGTATGTTACAATGCACAGGATTTGTTTGCTGTCTCAGTTTGCTGTCTCTTTGCTGACTTAGGGCGACATGTATTTATGGGGCTTCAACAGTATTCTGGGGTACTGTCAGCCCAAAAACTAGGCAGCCATGTTCTCTTGATCAGTGTTGGACTGGGGGGTCTGGGGCCCACATGGGAGTTGATCTTGTGGGGCCCACCCTACTGTACGTAAAAATATTACCGGCCTCTCGGACATGAAATGCGCCCATTTTACCACATAAATACAGTGGTGCAAAACAACTGATGTGTAGTACAAATATCAAGTAAGTCCACACATTGTCAGTCTAACATATCCCCCCCCACCACCCACATACATAACCCCCTCCACGTTTGCCCTGGTCACGAGCACGTCACCACCTCTAGAAAATAAACACCAGCAAGAAAGTAAGAAGTCTAACTCCTATCAGAGGGGTCAGGTTTCCCTCAACTCCTTAAAAATTCAGGGACACAAGTGCGCTGCACTATACCCATGGTGCCGTAATAGACCTACAACACCGCCCATATAAGACCCACATATGAGGTGCACTAAATTTTACTATTTTGCCATAGGACAAACTTAAACTCCTATTCAGTTCTCTATCTATTAAACACTAAAACGTAACCGATTTATTATATCTATACTCTTAACTCTATACAACACTATTTAAAAACCTGATCTCTAATCCTCATCAATTTAACCCCTTGCTATCTGAAGAGGGAATAACCTCCCTTTCTATCATCAAGGCTGGTGGAACCCCACCTATTAACAGGAGAGCCTTATATCTATAGCAAAGTAACTAGCTTCAGTAAGGGATCCCAAGCCAACACTTGGCAGTCGTCCCTAAATCTCATAGACACAGACAAATAAGGGCCCCCTTGTGACACCGTCTGCAGCAGGGTGACACTTGTAGAAGAGGTGAGAGATCACAATTTTAAAACGTCAGCCGGACCTCGCCGACATGATTTCGCCAGCTAACCTGGCTTATCAAGGCTATAGAGGGTCCGATCACATGTGGTCTAAGCTCACTTCCTTTTTATCATGTTAGGTAAACACCCCATTACAGGTGCTCACCAATTAGCAATCAGAGAATCCACATAAAGCCCGCCCCCACCCCCTCGCCCCTTCCGCGCGTGCACACTCACTACATGTCCTGCTAAGCTGCCACCTTATAGGCTCTCATGAGCAACAACCTTCAGTCAAATTGCCATCTCCATAACAAGCTTGCGCCCCATCTACGACTGCCCGTGCCAATGCACTGGCACCAACAAACACCTCAGCGCCTGACTGTGATGCTTCCATCTCACTTCTCTCATATTATTGCAACTGCGTGCCTCAGCAAACACCGATCAAGACCTAAACAAGGAGTTAAGGGCAATCACATCAAAAGATCAATATGAGAACACAGTCAAGAGACCAGGAACAACGTCCCTCCCATCACCCCCAGATCACGTAACACAGCAACTTCGTGCCTCACATAAGGTTCGGGCTTACACATAAGTTTGTTGAAAACAACTCAACTCAAGCCTCAGCACATGCCACTCAACACACATTGCCGCCTCATGGAAACCCATACGAATTACAGCATACACTCAAGATCAAACCGAACATTCAACACTTTCGTCTAGATAGAAAGAATAACAAGAACTAAGCAGACTAGGTATCACATTTACACAGCCACACTGACCATCTTGTCAATTCCCATAATCCCCTTCTCTTCAATATCTAATATGCATATTCATTGAGAAAATAAACTACCACTGTACTATAGAACCACTGTCAATTATCTTCCCATAAAGCTCTTTCTCCTATGTTAATTAATATGCATATTCATTCAATAGAGCTGCAGACCCCCAATTAATACATGTTCCACTGCATGTTTTGTCTCAAGACTATATCATAAACTACTTCTCTTTCACATGTAATATTCATACTCATTTTAATAATACTGTAGCCCTAGTGCTAGCCCTTCCCTCCCTTCCACAGTCCCCTCACAGTTTCCAATTGAAGATTCTCTCCTACGCTTCACAGCTAGCCATTCAATCCACCACATCCACAATGGGGGCATGTAAGAACTCCAGTATCCTCAATGCCACCCAGCATCCAGCTGCCATCCGCCTCGTACTAGACCAGCGCCGCTAGACAGGAACAATAAATCTCTACATACATGAGTACATACTGAATATTCCTTGCAAAAGCACTATACATGCAATCCCTAATTTGTAAATAGAAAAACGTGGCCTCACGTGATGATATCTGATCATCATTACAGGACCCAGGGACAATGAGGAAAAAAACGTAGAGGCAAAAGGGGGGAGAGGAGAGGGGAGGGGAGGGGGAAGGGGCGCAGAGGAAGATTGGAAAGTGGAGGGGAAAAAAAACAACAACAACAAAAAAAAAAAAAAAAAAAAAAACAGACATATGAACTCTGATGCTTCCATAGTCAAATATGTCTAACTGTCTATTATCCACTTGACCGTACTTAATCACATATATCATGTTTCTTCAAAACATTATTATATAGGGAATCAGCAAGATCAAATAAGATTTCCGAAAATGAAAACCTTCGTTTAGCCTTTAGTTTCCAATGTATTGAGTCTGTGTATCCAACTTGCTCTCCTTGCAACAAAACTACATCCAAATCGCCCTTCTCTTCCCCTAGCTTTTCCCACACATATACCCAAAATTTTAGCACCTCTTATTTCGCCTTATGTACTTCCAAAATGTGTCTTGCTAGGGTAGTGTCCACCTCGTAGTTTTAATAGTACTCAGATGTTTCGATACCGACGACGAAACTCCTGTATGTTTTTCCCACATAGATCTTGGGGAGGTACACATTAGCCCCATAAACACACCCACTCTGGTTTTTACAAATTGATGAATTGTCTTATCTCAATCTCTCGGTTATCGAAAATGGGATAACAAAATCTTTTAGTTTTCCATATGAATGACAGAATGAACAGTTTGCCACAGGGATATGAGCCTACACGAGACTGCAACCATGTTTTTTTTGCCATCTCCCTCAAAATGACTATGTACAAATTGCATCCTAAGATTTCTACCTCTTCCTATAAGTGACACTAAGGGTATTTAGAAATCACCTCAGAGAATACATGGATCTGCATCAGAATGTGCCAATGTCTTCTAAGTATAGCTCTCATTTCATTAGCTCTATCATCAAAGGTACCTTACAACGAATTAAATCGTTTTTTTTCTCTCTTCTTTTTATGATTAATAAAAGTCCTCTGTCACTGGTCACAGCCCTATTAAACGCCTTCCTCAAACATTTTTTGGGTAACCCTTTGCCTGAAAACGTGCATTTACTTTTAAAACATTCTTCATTAAAAATCCTCTAAGGGTAGAACAATTTCTACGACCCCTAAAAAATTGGCCTATGGGAATCCCCTTTTTTTGAGAAGGTGGATGCCAACTAAGAGAAATGTAACAACTATTGGTAGCCGTTTTTTTTCCGAAATATCTTTTCTGAATTGCTTATTTTTATCCAACAAAAATTTTCAAGATCCAAAAATTAATTTTCTCCCGTTTGAATTTCAAATGTGAATTTCTTTCCCAATTTCATTATCATTAAGTCTAGATACAAAATCCATGAATGATTTTCACTACCATCCCAAAAAAATCAAATATCATAAATTTAAGCGCCCCCAAATAAATCCGATCTGTGAATATTTCAAGGTGTTCAGAAAAAAATAGCATCCCCACCAACCTTTAAAAATAGATTAGCAAAACTTGGTGCACAGACATTTCCCCCATGGCGGGCCTTTTATCTGGTGAAAAAGGTTCCATCAAACAAAAAATAGTTATGTGTCAAAACAAATCCAATAGCTGTAAAAACAAAATCATTGTGTTCCGTAAATTGTGTACCTCTTGTGTTCAAAAAATACTTGATTGCTTTCAGGCTAAATCAATTATTTGTGAAGTCACCCTAAGTGGGTATTCACATGGCGTTTAAGTCCTTACTTCGGGTCGTAAATGCGCTGCAATATGCCCCGAAGTAAGGGCTGTAACTAGGAAAACCCTAGATCTCATAGAAAGCTATGATTACCCTCCATCCTTACTTCGGGTCGTAAATGCGCTGCAATATACCCCGAAGTATGGACTGTAACTACGATAACCATAGCTCTCATAGAGAGCTATGATTACCCTCCGTCTTCCCCGGTGCGCACTGTACGCCAGGTGAAAGAAGTGACATGTCACCGGGGATAATGAATGGGGCATCCTCCGCCCCCAATGCTTTTGAAGTACCCACTGGCCAGCACATACTTCTAAAACACCTAGCAAGATGCCGTGTGAACATACCCTAACTGTGGCCTGAGGGTCAAAGTTTCAGACTGAACCAATCACAGAGGCATCTAAGGCATTCATAGTACATGCTGTAAATGGATGATAGAAAGAATATCCAGAAGTTCTTTAAGTTCAGATGTGCTTTAACCTTATAAGGACACAACTATTTTCGGATTTTGGTTTTCGTTTTTTTTTTTATCTCTGCTTTCCAAAAGCCATAACTCTTATTTTTCCGTTGACCTAGCCATATGAGGACTTTTTCACAGAACAAGCTGTATTTTAGTGCTACCTCTTCAGATATAATAATGTTTTGGAAAGCAAATAAAATATTCTTCGTGTAGTGGAATTAGAGAACAAACGTAACTGCGCAATTTTTAAGTGGGTTTATTTTTACCATAAAGTATATATGAGGTTATCTTTATTTTCTGAGTCGATACAATTGCACAAATACCTAATATATAAAGTTTTTATTAAGTTTTACTGTTTTAACTTATGGGGAATATAAGTATTTGATACACTGGGGATTTTGCTAATTTTCCCACCTACAAAGAATGGAGAGGTCTGTAAATTTTTATCTTAGGTAAGCTGCAATTGTAAGAGACAGAATCTAAACAAAATCCAGAAAATCACATTGTATGATTTTTTTTTATAATTAATTAGTATTTTATTGCATGAAGTAAGTATTTGACCTACTACCAACCAGCAAGAATTCTGGCTCTCAAAGACCTATTAGTTTTTCTTTAAGACGCCCTCCTTCTCTGCACTCATTACCTGTATTAATTACATGTGTTTGAACTCGTTACCTGTATAAAGGACAACTGTCCACACACTCAATCACACCCTAACCTCTCCACCATGGCCAAGACCAAATAGATGTCTAAGGACACCAAGGCAAAATTGTAGACCTGCACAAGGCTGGGATGGGTTACAGGACAACAGACAAGCAGCTGGCGAGAAGAACAACTGTTGCCTTCTCACCAAAAACAAATTTTCCTTCATCGACTTTAATGTAAAAGGGCATGTTATTGTTCACATGAAGTGTATCTCCAAAGGTAATTGTGAGCTGTTTTTGGACGAAATTAAGGGCCGTAAAAAATAAGTGATGTCATTTTTTAGACTTTTTTTTTTTCCGTTTTTAATAAAATCCCCATGGGAAAAACAGGGGGGATAGGATTTTTCCAAACCCCCCGCTCAAGAAAACACTTCAAAATACCCACTATTTCCCAATTTTTTTTTTTTAAAGGGGGAAAATTTTTAAATTTTTCATAAAACACAAAGTGAACATCCCCTAACAAAACCCTTGGGCAAAGCCCCCCTGGGGAGCCCATCCCCATCGTTCGCGGGTAAAACCCCCAGACCCCAGGGGAATTTTGAGAAAGGCCCCCTGCGTTGGGGGAAAAGTTTCCCCCATTAAATTTCTATGGGGTTCCCAAAAACAAAAAAACACCCTCACATTCTCCCAAAAATTCCCGGGAACTGCCGGGAAAAGAAAAAAGAAGAACTGCCCCCAACCCAACTCCCCAGGGGGAGGGGATGGAAAATTTTTTTCGCCTTTCTCAAAAAATTTTGGCCCTATTTTTTTTTGGCTAGGGAACCCCGGCCCCCAAAGGGGAAAACCTTTTGCCAAGGGCAAAACCCCCTTTAATTTTTATTAATAAAAAAACCCACCCCCTAAAAGAGACAACAGGAATACATGCTTTTTGGAATTTTTCTTAATTTAATCAAATTAAAAATTTCTTTCCACCATTTTTCCCCTTTTTATTCCTATAGTTTTTGAATATCGTTTCTTTGCAACGTCCCTAAGCTCTGTAAAGTAATCAAAAAAAAGAGGTAATGGTTATTACAAAGGGATTTTGGATAAGTTGGATCCCGGGCAAAAATTTGGGGCAGAATGAAGGTTTAAACACAGATAAATGCAAGGTTGTACACAGGGGGAAGGGAAAATCCTTTACAGGGACTACATTTTTAAGATGGAAAAAAACGGGTAAAAGTGAAAATGGGGAAAGGATTTTGGGAAATTTTCCTGGGGGGCGGGAAAAACTTAACTGTAGCGCCAGTGTCAGGCAGTAGCTCCCCAAGGGCCCAAATATGGGGTTTGTTTTAAAAAGGGGGCATAGTTTGAAAATTTGTTTGGGAACATTATTCTCCCTTTATACAAGTCATGGTAAACCCCACACAGGGGAATATTGTGGACATTTTTGGGGCCCCACCCATTGAAAAAGGAAAAACATTGTAAGGCGTAAAATGGTACAAAGGGGGCCCAACAAAAAAAATTAAAAGGACTGGGTGGACTACATTTCCCCAAAAAGATTAGCAAGGTTAAGGTTATTTTTTTGGTGAAAAAACGGTTTTGGGGGACATAATAAATATTTTTTAAATTTTTTTAACACGTCAATATAGACCCTTTTATAAATCCAGGGTTTAAAAAGGGGGGGTCGTTGTGACTTGGTCGCAGTGCCCAGGGTTTTCCAAAGGGTGCCTTTTTCAAAAGTGGCAGACTTAAAACCCAAAATTTGGGAAAAAAAAGGATGGCAAGGAAACACCTCCTATTATTTTTACCTATTTACCCTGTTAAAAACCTTTAACCCCCCCCAATGCTTTTCCTTCCTTTGCATTATTCAACCTCCATTTTTCTGAATTTTATTGCCTATCCCCCCCCCCTTTGCTGGGCAATGATTTTCTATATCTTTTCCCTTTCATTCTTCCCTTCACCTGACTCCCTGCCACCCGACCTTTTTTCCCCACCATAAAAGGGCCCCCCCGCCCCCAAAAACAGACCCAACCCAAAAAATACAGCCCTACCCTACTCCCCCCCTTTGCTCCCCCCCTTCACTGCTGCCCCTGGCTGCTGGGGGAAAAAACTCCTAACCCAGGGCCTCCTCAGACTTAAAAAACTGTTGTCCCAAAAAAAACCCAAACAGATCCCACCTCCTACAAACCTGAAAAACCCTTAAACCCTTAAAAAACCCCAAAATTCCCTTGTTTCCCAGTCCCCCTTCCCCTCCCCCCTGGACCCTTTTTCCTGGAACCCCCCCCCGGTTTTAATGAAACAAACCTCCCTACATCCCCACGCCCTATTCATCTCTCAAAAATTTATTTTTCCCTTTGGTCAACAAAAAACCGGGCTGACCCCCTTTTGAAATTTTCCCCCCTCCCCTGCCGCACTCTCCTTTGGCGGTCTCCCAATTTTCCCCCATACTCCACCCCCCGGGTAAAAAGCATGGGGAGGGGGGTTGGGCCCTTCTCCTATCTGTTCCCCTGCTTTTTTGGTTCCTTTCCTCCTTACCCCCCCTTTTACCCCCCCTCCTTTGAGGTGAACTCTTTCCGCATCTACTCCACCCCCCAAACCCTGAAAGGGTGGTTTGTGGTCTACCGCCCCCCAGGGCTCCCACTGCCTTCCTCGACCACTTCTCTTCCTTTTCTCCACTTTCTTTCCACTAAACATCCCCAAATTGTCATGGGAAAATTTTAACACCCCAAATTTGGGTTGCACCCCTCCCGGGCTCCCAAGCAAGTTTTCTCTAAACTTTTGGTCTTCCTTTGGCCCTTTTCACGGGGGACCTCTGGGGGCCACCCCCAAAAGACGACACCCACTGGCCTCACCCTTCCCCCCCTCTCCCCCCTATCTGACATCTAAAACTTCCCTCCCCCCATATTGCCCAAAAAATCCTAAATTACCCCCTTCCCCCAAACCCTCCACTCCCCCTGCTCCTCCTGTCTCACATCTAGTGCACCCCCCCCGCGGAACCCCCCAAAACCAACCCCGCACTCTCTCAAATCTTTGCCCCTTTTTTTAAAACCATATCCTCATTTTGCCCCCCCAAAGGCACAGCCGCGTTTCTACAACAAACAATCACCACCCCCCTTTTGACTCAGCCGCCCCCTCTCACACACAACAAAAACCCGCAACATCAAACAACACCCGGCCACAAGACCCCCAAACCAAAAAAACTGAGGCGAGCTTCCAGAATTGCTGAACGCCCCCTGGAAAAAAAACGCCCCACCAAAGATTCACCTCAAAAAACCCAATACTACACACATTTAAGTTGAAACCACTCCCGGCCAAACAGGATTACTTTCACCACTCTAAAAGGGCCCCTTTGGTCTCAAAACCCCCAAGAAAATTTATTCAACCCTTCAACTCTCCCTTTCGCCTCCCAGCACCTCCTCCCCCATTCCCTTCAGCGGACGTTTTTTTAAAAACTCATTCTTAAAAAAAGGGATAAACCCTCTTTCAGAAAAAAGTTTTTCACCCCTCAGCCCCCACAAACCCCACCTCTTTTCCCCTACCATCGCCATCACTCCCCTTCCCCTAAAACCCCAGCCCCCAGTGAAACCTTCCCAAAACCCGCTTTCCCACTGTTGTAAACGAAAACCCTTTTTCCCTTCTATTATCCAAATCCAACCCACAAAACCTGTAACCTTTAAACCCACTGAAACCAACCTCATCCCAGACCTACACGGGTTATTTTTCCCAGCCCTCACCCATTTTTTCCCAATCTATCTTTTCCCTCGGGGATTTTCCCCTTCCTCTTTTTAAACACGCGCCCAAATTCACATTTTTTCCTTTAAAAGAAACCATCCTCGACCCCCCCCCAAACCCCCAAACTATCGCCCAAATTTTCACTGCTCCCCCTTTTGAAACCCAAAAACTCCTCGAGCAGCCGTCAATTTCACCCTGTCCCCCCAACCTCTCCTCCAACTTTTCTCCTTGACCCACTCCAATCAGGCTTCCCCCAACCCCCTTCCACTGAAATTTCCCCTTTAACCAAGGCCCACCTAATGACCTAGTAACTGCTAAAGCCCCACGCCCACTTACTCCGTCCTTCCTCCTCCTAGAAATTTTCCCCCCTCCCCTTTTACACTGTCGAAAACCCCCAAACCCGCTACAAATTTCCCTCCTCCCTCGGCATCACGGACCTGGGCCCTTCCCGGATCTCTTCCCTACCTCTTTAAACCCGGGCTTCAGTGTCTCTCAACCCCCGCACCACCTCCTCCTCCCCCCCGGGTTTTCTGTTGGTGTCCCCCAGGGGTCTGTCCTGGGCCCCCAAACCCTTTCTTTTAAAACTAAACTCTTTTGGGTTGGGGCAGCTTTTTGCCTGCATGGCTTTAACTACCACCTTTACCCCGGAAAGAACCCAGCTTTATAAACCCCCGGGTCCCGAAAATTAACTCCCTTCTCTCCCCGGGTCCAAAAAGCCCCTTTTATCCATTTCCTCCTTCTTCTCCTCCCTGTCGCTTAAAAATTTAAAAGTTTGATTTTAAAAAAGAATCCATCATCTTTTCCCCCCGTTTCCCCCTCTAAAACCCCCCCACCTGATTTTCTCTATCCCCTGGTTTAAAGGGCCCCCACCCCCTCACCTCTCCACAAATCCGGGCCCGGGATAACCTTTTTACTCCCCTTTTTTCCTTCAAACCACAATCCAAGGGCCCTCCCCCCCCCTGCCTGCCGCCCCCACCCGAAAAATATTTCACGCATTCCCCCCCATTCCTCAACTCTGGGGGCACTATCTCCCGCCTTGCTACTGGGAAAATCCTTTTCTGTGGCCTCCCCGTTAGCACCCTTCGCTTTCCCCCCCAATCCCTCCTTAACTCTGGGTGCCCGTTCCCCGATTCCCTCTCTCCTCGCTTTTCCTTTTTGCCCCCCCCCTCTGCCAATCCCCTTTACGGCTGCCCATTGCCCCAACGAATTCCCTTTTTAAAATTTCTAACCCCAACCTAAAAGGCCCCCCATTAAACCCCTCCCCTTTTCCCTACATCTCTGCCTTTAAATTTTCCCGATTTCCTCCCCTTTACGCCCCAAACTCCCCCCCTCCTCAAAGGACCTTCTTCCCCATCCCCCCCTCAACAGCTCCTACATAACCCTTTTCCAAGATTTCCCCCTGCTTCACCACACTCGGGGAAATTTCCCAAACCCCAAAAAAAAGACCCTCCCCAACTTTCACCCGTTTCAAAAAGGGAAAACCCGAAAACCCATCTCTTTAGGAATGCCTACAACCCACACAAAACCCCCCCAAACCCCTACACCGGCCCCCAAGAAAGTCCTGGGGCCCCACACCTTTTGTTTCTCCCCCCTTTTTCCCTTTTAGTTTTTAAGGCCCCCGCGGCCAAAGGGTTTCCCCTTTCCTCTCTGTTTTCAGTTAAAAAGTCATTTTTGTCACCAAAGTATTGTTTCAATATTTTTATGTATGTAATTCCCCCTTTAAAATGTTCGCCCTGGAATTAATGGCGCTCTAAAATAAATAAAAAAAAATTTTTAATAATAGATCTCTCTCAAGATCTATTTTATACGAGGACTGTAATTAGAAAAGGGGGATCCTCTACTTAGAGGAAAGGGTTTTTAAAAAAACTAGAAAGGGATTCTTTTGTAAGACAGTGAGATGGGAAAAACTCTGCAAAAAACTTTATGGTGAATTTATTAAAAGAGTTCAAAAAGGGTCTGGATACCCTTTTGATGTAATAATATAAAAAAGTTATAGGCCAGGATTCTGGAGAAGGGTCTGGATCATTTTGATGTAATAAAATAACAGTTTAGTGCCCGGGGGTACGGGAAGGGTCTGGAAACATTTTTCTAGATGTTATAAATTATTAACCAAAAATTTTAGTACCCGGATTCTGGAAAAGGGTTGGATACTTTTTTTTTAAAGTAAAAAGAAAAAGTTATAGTGCAGGGGTTGGGAAGGGTTTGGATAAATTTCTAGAAAATTTTAAACAAGTTAAAGTACCGGGATTGGGAAGGGTTTTGGATCATTTCTAGAGTAATAATAAACAAATTAAAGTGTCCGGATTCTGGAGAAGGGTCTGGATAAATTTCTAGATGTAATAATATAACAACTTATAGTGAATAGGATTCTGGAGAATTGTCTGGATACATTTCTAGATGTAAAAATATAACAACTTATAGTGAACAGGATTCTGGAGAAGGGTCTGGACACATTTCTAGATGTAATAATAGAACAAGTTATAGTGACCAGGATTCTGGAGAAGGGTCTGGATAAATTTCTAGATGTAATAATATAACAATTTATAGTGACCAGTATTCTGGAGAAGGGGCGCTGATCCAGGGATTTATTCTGATTGCCAGATTGGAGTCGGGAAGGAATTTTTTTCCCTAAAATGAGGACAATTGGCTTCTACCTCATGGGGGTTTTTTGCCTTCCTCTGGATCAACACTTTAGGAAAATAGGCTGAACTTGTTGGTCGTCTGTCTTTTCTCGGCCTTACAAACTATGTAACTATGCCACGTGACCCTTGTTACTGACTACCAGGAGGTCACATGACTGATGCCATATTTAATCCATAAAGTTACCAAGGCGGCCATTACTATGGGCAGGAATGTGGGTTGCACCCTTTTTGTCTAGACAGGGCTTTCTGCATTAGTATAAAAGAGGTACAGGAGCAGAATTCTTAATACATGTATATCAGAAAATGGTATAATTTCCTATCCTATAACTAAAAAACAAAACAATAAAAGTGAACAATCCCTTTAAATAATTCCATGGCAATTATGGAACGGAACTGAGTGGCATAAAGATTCTTAACAAACAAGAAATCTTGTACGGATCACACACGATCCATCTCCCTCAACAGGACATCTTCTGTTTATTAAAATGTACAGTATTAATAAACTGGAGTAGAAACATGAAAGCGTCTTTCTATTCTGCAGTATAAAGTCTCCTTATGATTATTATTATTTCACACTTCAAGAACAAAATAACAGGAGACGAAAAACAAAGAGGCATAATGCTACTTGATTTAAGTAGAAGTCTCAGTCAGAGGCAGAGAGTATACATCAAAGTAAGTGCCCCCCCCCCCCCCCCACCCTTGAGTCGCAGCCGGTGATGACGCTGACCTGATACTTAGAGATGGCAGCTGTCTCATTAAAGTCCACCTATGAGTCACCGATATACAAATAGACACATGGCTGGTATGTTACCGGAGACCCGGCTGTACAGGACTATGCGGCATACAGGCCAATTACCATGAAGATGTATTATGGACACATAATGCAGAATCATTACACACAATGATACTGTAATAATAGTCTTACATAATATCTTCTTATGTAATAACCTGTACAGTCATTATTACTGAAAAAGTCTGTAGGTGGTTCTTACAACTCGTCTGCTGAGGATGACCTCTGTCCATGTGTCTTATTAAGGCAAATGGACATCTTAGATGAAGGTGTCCTCTGCTTAGGACCTCTTTTGCCCTCCGGTATATCTCACTTTCTCAGTCTCTACTTCCCTTGAATAGGTGCCATGGAATACTACATCCATTATTGCAGGGGATCAGTGGCTGGACCCCTCTGTGATCAACTAAGGCTGGGTTCACACTGCGTTTTACTCCTATTATATATAGTGTGTACCAGGGCTGTGGAGTCGGCAAGCCGAGGCCCCGACTTCTCAATTTCCCAAACTCCGACTCCCTCATACACGGCGCATGTTTAAGTGATAACTTTACTGTAGTAAAATGGTAACATCAGGCTGTTTATCACCTTATGATACAATAATCAAGCTATTTAGGTAGAACAGACACTGACAAGCTAAAGGGTAACAATGTTTTGATCTTGTGGGTAGAGTTGAAAAAAAGCTGTATGTTTATCCAAGTCCAGTCTGCACCAACATTGGGAACGTGTAGAAGAGACCTAGGATCAGATTTCGGTCAAGTCATGCTTGAATCTGATCCAGAGCCCAGAAGGATTCAGGCCGTATTGAAAACCAAAAGTGGATTTCCCAAATACTAACAAAGTAATAAAAATTAACATTTTGATTTTTAGGAGCAAAACAGTAACAATGCAGTTACAGGAAAGAATCTGCAGAACTAAGCAGATGCTAAATACTTGCAAGTCACATTTATGTATAAGATAGGTAAGATGACTGTATATAAAATTACAGTAGCTTCATGTAAAAAGCTGTAGTGGATGGAGAGATATGGAGCCTGAAAGTCACAAGTTCAAAACATTGTTACCATTTTGCTCGTCAGTGACTTTAGAACACAAAAAAATTATAAATATGCAAAACACTACAGGAACATTTGTGGAGTCTCTGAATTTGTTCTGAGTAATAGTATTGCCTCCATCAGATCCTGCATACATGACCTCACATCTGATCTCATTATTTCCAGGCTAGAGAACGGCCTCTCTACACTAACTTGGGTTGTGGGCAAAGCGGTGACCACAGGGGCAATATCTCTAACAATGTCAGGGTATAAAGGAACTGCCTCAGCCACAGTCAGTTTTGGTGAATGGTTGAACTCTTCTACTTCTTTGAAAGCAGGTGATAAATATTGCTGAAATCTGTTTTTCCATGGGAGCGGAATCTTTTCCCTTGGGCAGTGCTTTCCCTGCTCCGTGTCATCAATTACACTCCTCATGTGAGGAGGCTGAAGATATGGGAGCAGGAGCACTGGCCGCACCCAATTCCTCTTGCTCTTTGCACTGCATCGAACTAACTGGACCAACTAATTATATATTTTGGGAGTCGGAGTCGGTCCATTTTATAACGACTCAGAATCCTGCAAAATAGGCACCGACTCCGACTACACAGCCCTGGGGTGTACAATGTACAAGTGAAAGATCTCCATGGAAGTCCAGAGTCCAGAAGAAAGTCCCTGGATTTTGTCTATCTGCTATACATCCATATACTGCAATAAATGAAGTATGGAATAGAGCAGTGAACTTTGCTACTTCCCTAGACTGGATCCTGGGGGGAAAAAGCCATTTTCATTGAATGGATATGATATGAGCCAATGGGCGATAGATGCCGCTGTATGACCATATGCATCCGTTAAACATACGGTATATACCATGAGCTCTCTAATGTTTTTTTTTTATGATGTACCCATTAAACAGATGTCATTACAGCCTATGGGTGACAGATACGTTAAATGGATACCCAACAGTGGCATCCTTCCCTGTAGGCTTTAGTGGCATCTGTTTAATGGATACATCATGAAAGAGCTCACAGTTCATATCCATGGATCCCGTATTAGTATCTGGGTTATGGACTCCAATTCAATGTATATGTCCAAAACCTTTTCTGGGGTATTTATTGAACAGAGGACAGAAGCTTTGTAAGAACTCAGGCTAGGGGGCTACAATGTAAAAGGGAGTTGTGGTTTGGTGGATAAGCTCTTTAGCGAGATAGTTCAACTGTTACAATGGCTGTTTCTGTATCTCCCCTTGAGTTGTATGGGAGGGGGTATGGATGCTTGTCCACCACTCTGTAAATTCAGGCTTGGAGTAGCCCAAACGGGAGCAGGGGAAACCCCCGGTTGGTCCGTGGGCACAGAAGGAATGGGGCTCTTGTTCCGAGAGCAAGGCAAGAAAAAGAGTGAAAAAGTCATGTGCAGTCAGGTACAGTGGCTCTACTGGTGGGCCCCAAGAATCAACTATACTGGTGGGCCCCAGGAATCAACACCACTGATGGGCCCCAGGAATCAATTCCACTGTTGGGCCCTAGAAATAAACTCCACTAGTGGGCCCCAAGAATAAAATCCACTGGTGGGCTCCAGGAGGAATCAACTCCACTGGTGGGCTCCAGGAGGAATCAACTCCACTGGTGGGCCCCAGAAATAAACTCCACTGGTGGGCTCCAGAAATAAACTCCACTGGTGGGCTCCAAGAATCAACTCTACTGGTGAGCCCCAGGAATCAACTCTACTGGTGGCCTCAAGGCACCCCAGTCCAACACTACATACAACTCTGCTGCAAAACCGGGCTTAGTATTTTAGTGATTGGTGGGGGTCTAAGTAGTCAGATCCATGCTGATGTACCATTTATCAGCTATACTGTGGGTAAGTCTAAAAGGGTTGCTGGTCCCACAACTATCGGACATTTATGACATATCCTGTTGGTATACCATAAATCTCTCACATGTAATAGCTAAAATACCCATTAAAGCCTTCACATGATGACAGTATTCTCTGACATTTTAAGAGGAGGGAGGGCACCCAACCTGGATCCCCCATCTATGAGGCAGAGTGGCAAGCCGCTGACTAGCAGGGCGGCTGATTGTAGTATACCAGATCTCTTCATGTACTGTATTTGCATTGAGTAGAACAGATGTGTTCAAAGAATTGACATGTCAATTCTTTATCCGTTTTGCACATTAAAAATCCCATAGAAACAATAGGGATACGTTTTAGTCGTCCAGAAAATGCATCCAAACACTATCACACTTCGTGGTACATTTTTGGAAGAGTTTGACGCAATTCTTATTACGTATTGTAAAAACGTATCCAAGACGCCGTCTGCACACAGCCTTAAAAATCTGGAGCAGAATTCAACTTCAGCCTGAAGCCTCTTATATTACTGGGGTCATCTGTCATGAGACAACTTCATTGAAGAGATTTTTCACTTGAATGGGTGCTCATTACTCAGTCGGTCGCAGGAATGTTATAAAATAGAAAGAAAACCCCTCACTTTTGGACCTTGTTTATTCCAATGTCGGTGGGCTTGTCAATGACATCCTGATCAGTGGTCATGTGACGTTGCAGCCATTCACAGGCCTCAGAAGTAACATGCCGTATATCCAAAACAAAACACAAGGCAGGGCGCCCCTAGTGCAGAGTGTTAGGACAGATGAATAATACTTGGTCAGTACTGGACTAACCTGGTGATGTTGCCAGAGCTGTGGAGTCGGTGGCTATTTTGCAGGAGTCAGAGTCGTCATAAAATAGATCGATGCAAAGAGCAAGAGGAATTGGGTCCGGCCAGTGCTACTGCTCCCATATCTTCAGCCTCATCACATGAGAAGTGTAATTGATGACATGGAGCAGGCAAAGCGCTGCCCCAGGGGGAAAGATTCTGCTCTCAGGGCAAACGGATTTCAGCAAAATTTTTCACCTGTTTTCAAAGATCAACCATTCATCAGTCCTGACTGTGGCTGAGGCAATTTCTTTATACCCTGACATTGTTAGAGATGTTGCCCCTGTGGTCACCGTTTTGCCCCCAACCCAAGTTAGTGTAGAGAGGCCGTTCTCTAGCCTGGAAATAATGAGATCAGATGTGAGGTCATGTATGCAGGATCTGATGGAGGCAATACTATTTCTCAGAACAAATTCAGAGACTCCACAAATGTTCCTGCAGTGTTTTGCATATTTACAATTTTTTTGTGTTCTAAAGTCATATCCAATAAATATATTACACTGACAAGCAAAAGGGTAACAATGTTTTAAACTTGTGACTTTCAGGCTCCATCTCTCACCCTCCACTACAGCTTTGTACATGAGACTACTGTAATTTTATATACAGTCATCTTACCGATCTTATACATAAATGTGACTTGCAAGTATTTAGCATCTGCTTAGTTCTGCAGATTATTTCTTGTAACTGTATTGTTACTGTTTTGCTCCTAAAAATCAAAGTGTTAATTTTTATTATTTTGTTAGTATTTGGGAAATCCACCTTTGGCTTTCATCACTGCCTGAATCCTTCCCAGCTCTGAATCAGATTCAAGCAGGTCTTGACCAAAATCCGATCCCAGGTCTCTTCTACACATTCCCAATGTTGGTGCAGACTGGACTTGGATACAAATACAGCTTTTTCTTCAACTCTCCCCACAAGTTTTTAAAAAGATCAAAACATTGTTACTTTTTGTTTGCCCAGTGTCTGTTCTACCTAAATAACTTGATCATTGTATCATAAGGTGAAAAACAGTCTGGTGTTACCATTTTTACTACAGTAAAGTTATCACTTAAACTTGCGCCGAGTATGAGGGGGGTCAGGAGCCCGGAGGTTTGGGAAATTGAGGAGTCAGAGCTTTGGCTTGCCGACTCCACAGCCCTGGATGTTGCGCAAGTCAGGAGGCGCAACTCTCCACAAGCCTATCGGTGGTAGTCTCTGTAGCCGCCTCTCCTCCTTCTGTGCCACCGCAAACAGGCTCCGGAGTATAGATTTTGAGAAATATATTCGTGCTAAAAAGCAGCTATAAACATGAGGTATATAAGGCGCTAAGACTACTTGTTAAAACAAGCAAAAGTTTAATTAGGACATAACAGGAGATAAAAAGAATATGGACGACGCGTTTCTCTCTAAGCAGAGTTTCCTCAGGTCCTGTAGAGCAGTGGAACATCACCGTTTAAATAAAGTGAGGTTGAGAAAATAAAAAAATAAAAAACCCGTTTAAAGCAGAGTCATAGAAGCAACGTTCTGCAGCTCTTAGGAGCAGATAGTGCACAGCAATGTTCTGCAGACAAGACAGCAATTAGCATCAGCAGGAACGTGTTAATTAGATTGTCTGATAAGGAAAGAAGACACTGGTGAAGGGATTGCACACAATGAAGAGATGCAATTGTTGGAAACAGTAACATTGGTAAAAGCAGTAAACTCCCCTACTTTACACAGTGACCAAATACAGGAAAGCTCAACTAACCCCCAGTAATCGGATAAAGGTAGGAGAAGATTCTCCTGATATAAAAAAGAGAAATATGTGAATTTGCAGGATTCCAATGCAGTGAAAGGTGTCACCAGGATACGTGAGATGGTTGTTCGCAGCAGTGTGTTAGGAGAAACATAAGTTAAAAACAGCAAGAGCTTATATGAATAATCAAAGATATAACAATAAATTGTCCTCATGTTCTTACTGTAAGAAAATAAACTATAAAAGGATAAAATACATGGAAATATATTAAGAAAAACATAAAAAATCGGCTTGTGATTATACCTGAGAGTTTCTAAAAGAAGGAAACTCTACTTAGGGTCCGTTCACACGACTTATTGCAGGGACGGATTGCAGCCGTATTGCGCGCCGTACTGCACTGCAATACGGCTGAAATCCGTCCCTGCCATTACGGTAATTCACAGTTCTCATAGAGAACCATGGATTCCGTCTCTCTTCACGGGTCGGCGGGGGAAATTTGGCGGGGCGGGGAGAAAGTGACATGTTCATTATACCGGCGGGATACGTGCCGTGGATAATGAAAGTCTATGGGGCCGGCGAGCAGCACCCTCGCCCCTTACTCAAGCCAAAATCCGTCCTGCAATTACGACTTGAGAGAAACGCATAGTCCATATTCTTTTTATCTCCTTTTTTTTTACCTTTTTTCCCC
>JAODAL010042997.1:0-34281 GCA_025379985.1 Phyllomedusa bahiana | reverse complement strand
TAAAAAGGAAACACATTTTGTTGGGGGATGATGGAATGAATCATAAGCATACGTTAAACAGTTGTCTTTCCCTATCAGAAAATCTGCAGTGAAACAGAGCAGAAAGACAAGACAATACCAATGATTTCTGCTAAGGATTTAGCTTTGCAGAAACAGTTTTTGCATCTGATTAAGACACTGTATTCAAATGGGGCTAACCTGTATTATGCCTGCCTGAAGTGGAGCCCTAGTGGAATCTGTTTGTCCACAGATTTGAAATCCAAAGTGTGAACTACAGCATGAATTGCCCATTTAAATGAAGGGACTTGGTTTTAACTTCGATTTAACAGAATCCGACTCAGTATCTGCACCAAATTCCACGTTACATCGGTCATGTGAACAAAGCAGAAAACTGTCTGAAATTAGTTCCATAAAGTATAGTATATTTAGATATTCTGCAATATTGAGTCTGTGATTTAATGTATATCTGACATTGCTAAAACTGCCAGCAAATAGATGTGCAAGTTGATTTTTTTTAAAAGAAGCTTAGTAACAGGATTATGTGAAGCAGTTAATATAAAAATATTATTTTACTAAATAAGTGAATTTTTTTTACAATTATGAATTTGATTGGTCATTAAGATTTTGTCTTCTGAGCTAATTAACATTTCTAATGTCTAGTTTCAGTACAAAATTCTTTACTCCAGTTTTCACAGATAAAAGGAAAACCCTGGTGATCATGCCCTGGGAGACGTTAAAAAGAGCACATCAATGGCTATGATTTCAGTTTTTCTCCAGCTACATTACACTAACCAATAATTCGAATCCCACCGGTAGTAGAAATTGGACTCTAAGGGCCACATGTATGAAACTGTTTAGGTCTAAAACTCACTCTTTAACCTATGGGCAAAAAAGTGAGTTTTAGACCTAAACAGTTTCATACATGTGGCCCTAAGATTTTATTGATAGTCCACCTAAAGTTTTGCAGTGACAACAGCAATTCCCACAGTTGTGTTACGGGGGGACAACGGAGTGAAAGAGGTAGTATCCCTGCTCTGTTCAATGCCTAGATGCCTCCATCATTATTTACCATAGTAGATGGTTAAAGAGAACCTGTCACATTATAATTAGTGATGGGCGAATTAATTCTAAAAAAATGGACTTAATTTAGAATTTCAGGAAGACTTCGGTTCTGCATGAAATAGAAGTTTGGGGTAATTAGTGGGAACGAAGTATGTTTTTGTATTGCTAAAATGGAAGCAAACACATGGTGTGACATGGGGAAGAGAACTCTGGGAGGAAGAAAGGAAGACCCTAAATGACATGTGCAGACATCAAGCCAATTAGAGACCGGCGGCCTTCTGTTACGTCACAGCACTATAAGAACGGACGCCATGCTCTTTCCTCACACTGCTCTCGTTGTGCACTGACATAAGCGGCTGCTGCAGCAGCAGAGATCTCACGCACAGGAAATGGCTTTTAACAGAGATTTGGTGTGGGGGGGAGGGTTACTGCTTTTATCAGAGACTGCTCCTCCTCCGTTATCATTTTGATTCAGTTTGTGGGGCCCCTAGGGGGCTTTCTAATGAAATTCGGGAATCCCAAAGTACAGGGCCCAAAAATCAAGATAAGAGTACAGAAGTGTCCGTTCTGTATATAAAATGATCCTAATATTGGGGGGAAGAAAAAAGAATTTAATTCAATAAAACAGTTTATTTTTTTATTTTCGGTAGCCCCTGATCATAGTTGGGTGTAACAAAATAAAGAAAAAAACATGTTTTTTATTGAATTAAATTTTTTTTTTTTTTCCCCCCCCTATTTTTGATCATTTTAAATACACTGGTACAACTTCCGTACTTTTATCTTTGATTTCCCATGTATTGTTGTATTCCCGATGCATTAGAAACCCATAAGAGCGTCGCTCGCTCACCCCATTGGTACCAAAAATAAACCCGCGTCTCTTTAGTGTTACCAATCACAGAGCTCGCTCGGATTCCTTTTCCCCATAGAACTCTATGAGAAAGTAGCTTCGCGCTCTGATTGGCTAAGCGGGCGAGCCCTCGCTAGCTCAACCAATCAGCGCTTTTCTGCATTTTTAACTGTATTTTGAACTGTCCCGCCTTGAATATGATTGGGTCTAAATAACAATATTGCTCATAGTTTAGAATGGGGTCCCTAGTGTCTCTCCTATTCTGATTGGCTGGGTTTATGCCGACCAATCAAAGAAGCTTTAAACAATTTGAATTACTGTCTTTACCGGCAATTCTCTATATTGCAATTCCTTTAGGTGCGACGCCGGTTCCGCGACAAATACGTTGTTAGGGATTTAAACTGATGTATTTTTATAGAAGGTGTCAGCGCTTTACTGATAATGTTTTACACTTAATAAAAATGAGTTTTTATTTATTCTTACTCCATGCCGCACGGCGCAGGCAGAGCCCGAGATTGCATTGCGCCGATCTCTCCATAGACTACAATGGAGAAGTATCTCGCCTCTGATTGGCCGGGATAGCCAAGGCCCCCGCTAGCTTCAGCCAAACACACTTTTCTGCATTTTTTACTGTATTTTTGAACTGGTCCCGCCTTTGATTTTAGTGATTGGTCAAAACTTCTCCGATAGGAAATAAATGGGTCTTGTCGCTCCTATTCTGATTGGACTGGGCTTTCTGCCCGACCAATTGAGAACGCTTACAGAAATTTTTGAATTACGTATTTCCGCAATTCTCTATATTCAAATTCCTGATGTAGCGCCGGTCTCGCGACCAAACCGTTGTTCGGATTTAAATTGATGTATGTTATAGCCAGGTGTGAGCTCTTTTTCACGAGAATAGTTTTACAACTAATAAAAATGATTTTTACATCAAAACTCTCCCATGCCGCACGGTGCTGAGCCGAGATTTCTTTGCGCCGAATCCTCCATAGACTACAATAGGAGAAGAAGCTCGGCGCCTCTGATTGGCAAGGGATAGCCAAGCCCCCGCTTAGTTCAACACAATCCACTCTTTTCAGCATTTCTCTGTATTTTGAACTGTCCTGCCATTGATTTTGATTGGTTCAAACTTTCTCCATAGGCTATAATGGGTCCCTGTCGCTCTATTCTGATTGGCCGAGATAGCCAAGCCGCCGCTCTTTTCTGCATTTTTACTGTATTTTGAACTGACCCAGCCTTTGATTCTATTGGTCAATAGTTCTCAATAGGTGTTAAAGATTCACTGTCACTCCTATTCTGATTGGCCGGTTTCTGCGACCAATGAGAATAGCTTTCAGAATTGAATTACTGTATTGTCCCGGCAATTTCCAATACCTAATTCCTGGTGAAATTTAGCACCGTTCTAGATTATGAAATGATTTTATTTATTTATTTTTTATTTTTGAGGTTTGCGCTCTTTACTGATAAAAATGTTTTCCGCCTATTATAAAGGCAATTTTTTTTGAATCATACTCCCATGCTGCACGGATCTGATCGCCGAGATTTACTGATACGATCCTACTATGTTTCCCGCATGTTCCGTTCTCCGGTTCACATTCGCCTACCCGAGCATTTAGACTACCATAAACTATTCTGACTGTCGAGCTGCCGACCCTCTGCATTGCGCTGCAGTTTGCCGACTCGCGGTCGTACATGCCTCGGAGTTTTCGAGCGCGGTGCGTCCTGCCCCGGAATGCCTTCATGCGGGGCGCAGCTGAATGTGGCGAACGCTGCGCCTAACACCGCATACCCTGCCTCCGACAGGGGAATTCGGGCCGGGAGGCGCAGGTTACACCAAAAAACAGGCGAAAAGCCCGATCATACATGTCGCCCCAAAGACGAGTACATTTTTCTTGGTGATTTCTGGAGCGCTAGGCGGAGTCTGTGAGCGGTGAGATCAAGAGTTTAATTAAGCGTGTTTTGTGCTTTTATATTCAGTAAAATATACGTGTTTATAAACGCCAAAGACAGTAAAATTTCCTGGTGCATTCCGGAGCGCAATATAAATCAAGGGGTAAATTAAGCGTGTTTTTGCTTTTATATTAAGTATACACACAATGTTTTTTAAACGCCAAAAGACAATAAATGTTTCATGGTAATTTCTGAGCGCAATTTTATATTCAAGGGTTTAATAAGCGTGTTTGTGCTTTTTATATTCAAGTAAAATACAGTGTTTTTTAAACGCCAAAAGATGAGTAAGTTATTTTCCTTGGTGGGGGGGGGGGGGAAATTTTTACTGGAGCGCAATTTATAGACAAGGGTTTAATAAAGCTTTTGTGCTTTTTTATTTTTTTTTATTTTAGCATATGAACATTAAACCCGCCTTTTATAGGCCTCCTTAACATTGTAAAGCAGCAAATTTATATTATTTATTTTTGAAACACTATAGCAATTATTGCACTTTAATGATAAATTTGCAAGATTGGAGGTTTTTAAAGGTTTATATTTTAGATTTGAGTTATTTTTTTTTTTAACAATAATTTGTATGAAAGATTTTAATCATATACAAAGTATACACAAATAAGAAATGCAAAGGTCAAAGGAGAGGAAAGAACAATCGTAAACATAGATATAAAGAAAACAAAAAAACAATTAGCCATCGACTTCATACAATGTAAGAGACATCACAGGTAGTAATTTAGTACAAAGGTTACCACCGATAAATCATTGGAACTCAGCAAATGTGAAACGCATTTAGAATGAAACATTTAGCGTTTTGATGAAAAGGTAACATCAGAGAACCCTTTAGTTGCTAATTTTATTTGTGCCCGGAGGTTGCACATACTTGACGAGGACCAATGGAACCATTTGATCTTTTCTTTTTGGAACAAGGTATGGAGGAATCGCAAGCCAATTTTCCCATGATATATTATTAACCCTAGAATGACCTCAGAGACAGAGAGCGCACAGTGTTTATTCCAGTTTTGCCTGCAAATTACAGCTCTAGTGGCTATTAAAACATGAAAATAAAACTGTGTGATATTGTAGTGGGAAGAATGAAATGAGAGGTCGAATACTGCGTGCCATCTCAGTGAGAGGGAAATGGTGGTTTGAAAGAGTATCTGAGGTAGGGTTCCACACCTCCCATAGTATTTTATGTATCTGCTGGGCATGCCACCAGGGGGGCGGGGGGGGGGGGGGGGGGGGGGGGGGGGGGGGTATGAAGTAGCGTGCCAAGAGAGACACATGATCTCCAACACCATCATATGGTCAGAAAAACATGTTTACAATCTGCAGGAGTAAAAATACCAAGCAACGACATTTGTCTCATGACTCTATGTGATAAATACATCTAGGAGAGTTTTTTTTTGATCGGTACTACAGACCTCCCACGCCTCTTTTGTAAAATCCCTCTCCCATTTAAACAGCAAAAGCTGTTTGTGAGATTCATTTATAGATAACAGGGAAGAATATATCAGGGACAGACCTCGTTCGAGCCTCTCTTTGTCTTCCCGAGTACAAAGTTTCTGGAAGGTGTAGGGGGGGTGAACAATTGCTAGGTCATATTCCTTTTTGGAATGAATGTGAATCATATCTGCAGGATATAAGAATTGATGTTAGTTAAAAGAAACTGTGTTTTCAGTTTCGCGAAGGAATTTGAGCTTTTGCCAACAGAGAAAAGGTCACCAATAGTAAGTATCCATTTGTGAACCATTGTGAAGATGAAGATGTGGGGACTCCATTATCAGGATATCCAGGGACAAGGAGTACTTACGATATATTTAGGCCATTGAAGGGGAATGACATATTTGTTCCACACTTTGGTTAAGTGGTTAAGGGTCGGAAGTTCAAACCTAGGTAAGGTAGTACCCCAGAGTGAAGCTGTAAAGATATTTTTAAGTGTGGTATGAGGAATTGAACGGTGGTCAAGTGATGCCCAGCGATATGCCTCTGGAGTAGTCCAGAGTTTAGAGATAGATTCAAGAACAGCTGCTACGTTATATAGTAGAAGATTGGGAACTGATAAACCACCTGTTGACAGAGGTAGGCAGAGATGTGTTTTACTGACTCTAGGTCTCTTGTGGGCCCAGATAAAGTGAAAAAGTGACTGTTGGAGTTTATTTAAGGCGGTTGTGGGAAAAAGGAATGGGACTGTTCTAATCAAGTAGAGGTATTTCGGGAGGAGCAACATCTTGGTTACTTGTATTCTCGCCATCCAGGAGAGAGGAAATTGGTGGAGACGGTTAATTTCGTCTAGGATTTCTGTGGTGACAATATTGAGATTGATCTCGATTGTTTTATTGAAATCTGGAAAAATGTGTACACCTAGATATGGTACAGATGATGAGGACCATGTAAATTGATGACCTGAGAGCTGGGTAGATAAAGTCGGTGGGCAATGAATGGGTAAAGCTATGGTTTTGTATGCATTGAGATTATAGTATGAGATAAATGAGTATTGATTAGTGATGAGCGATTACGTCGACTATCGTCATCGGGTCGATAGTCGATATCGGCAATTATCAAGACGATTTCCGATAGTCGATAATAGATTATCGCCGATGACCATTAAATTCTATGGGAGTGCAACAGCACATTCATTCTTACACCCAAACAGGGCTGGAGAAGCTGGAATTCCCATCCAAACAGTAAAAGGGAAAACGGCTACATTTTGGGGCAACACCTTAGGGTTATAAAGCCACAGAAAAAAAACCCAAAGCCCCTTTCACTATCCCTGTCTTGTCCCCACAGCAAGCCCCTTTAAACCCGGGCTTAAACCCCAAAACTAAAAGTCCCCAAAAGGCAGAAAGATTTAAAACCATTTTATTTTGGAACTGGAAAATGAATATCCCTGCCCGGGAACGCAGCTTAACCCCCAAACCTGCATGCCCCCCAAAATTTAAAAAATTTTCCGGAAAAAGGGTCTTTAACCACCATTTTAGTTGAACGGGGACATTGACTTTTTCCTGTCCTGTACCCAGAATGCCCTTTTAAACCGGGTCTAAACCCACAGTTAAAAAAGGGTCCCCGGAAAAAAGGATCTTTTAAAACCCCAAATTTTTATTTTCCCATGGACATTTTTTTAAAACCTGTCCGGGCCAAACAGCTTTTGAGCCCCAAACCTTGGCTTTAGAAACCCCCAAAAAGGATTTTTAAAAAATTTTTTTGGTTGCCCGGGGGAAAAAAAGGAAAAAAAACTTAAAAAATTTTTTGGGAACCCCCATTTTAGTTGACGGGTTTTGGACTTTTACCGTCCGGGGGCCCACCCCTGGCCCCCAAACCTCCGCCCCCCAAATTTAAAAATTTCCCGGAAAAAAGGGAGTTTTAAAACCCACCTTTTTTGTTTTCCCCCCTTTGACATTAACTATATCTGTCCGGGTAGAAACAGAAGGACCAAAAAAACCTGCCCGGGACCCACGGGTTAAAAAAGTCCCGGAAAAAGGGGGTTCTTTTAAAACCCAAACCTTTTTAGTTTAAAGGGGACTTTGACTATCCCTGTTGATCCACACATACCCCCAAACCTTTTTTGCCCCACAGATAAAAATTTGGGGGGACTATGCAAATTTTGTACAGGGGACTGTCAGTTAGTATTTTTTTTGGAAAACGGACATTGTTTAAAAAATTTTTTTTGGGAAGTTTTTTTTTTAGTTTTTCATTAATACCCTTTATTTTTTTTTTCAAGTGTAAAAAAACATAAAACATAACCCCTCCCCTGCATTTTTTTAAGTTTTTTTTCTTTTTTAATGTTTTAATTCGCCCAACCCCCCCCCAAGGGTAATAAAAATGCCCCAATCACCCCCAAAAACCCACTTATTAGTTTAAAGAAATTTTCCCCTTCCCGGGGCTTTTGAAGTTGATTCACCCCAAAATAAAATTTTTTTAATTTTGGTTTATTTTCTCCTTTTTCAAAAAAGGGACAGACCCCCAAATTTTAAAAATTATTCTCCCCCCATAAAAAAATTTTTAGGGAAAAAAAATTTAACCTAAAAAGAAAATTTTTGTTCCCCCGGACCCTTTTTGGGTACACATTACTTAACCCCCAAAAAATTTTAAAAAAAAATTTTTGATTTAAAATTTTAGGGGGAAAAACTTAAACCCATTTTCCTGCCCCTAAGGGACCGATTTGCCTTTTCCCCCCCCAAAAAAAATTTATTAAAAGGACCCCTCCGGGCCAAATTTTTAAAATTGGGGGGCGGGAAAGCCCCAGGGGCCCTTTCTTTAACAAAAGGCCCAAAAGGGGGCAAAAACTAACGGGGGCCTGAACCCATAAAATTTTTAAAAACATTTCAGCACAAAACCGGAGGAGAAAGGGGGTTAGAAGCCCACGGGTTCCCCCAAATCTTTTAAACCGTAAACAAACCCCTTGGACCCAAAAAAAAAATTTTTCCTTCTAACCCATATTAAAAATTGTAGGGGAAATCCCCACCTTTAGAAACCCCAAAACCTTTTCCTGTTCCCCAAAAAACAAAAATTGATTTTCACTTGCAAAAGGGGAACCCCAAAATTATTTTTTGGATTTTTTTCCCTTTTTTATAAAAAATTTTTGTTTTTGGGGAAATCCCCACCTTGGAAAACCACATTTTTGTTTCCCGGCCCTCCTTAAAAATACGGGGTTTTTTACCAGCATTTGCCCATCAAATAAATTTGAAAAACACAAATTAAAAAGGAATAAATTTTTGACAATTGGGTTTTAAAGGGTTTCTAAAACCCTTTGCTGTTTTTAAAGTCTTTAAAAACCAAAAAAGGCCAAAATGAACCTGTTAACTAAAGAAATAAAATAGAAAAGTAAAAAAAATGTCTTTTAAAACACGTTTTAAAATAGGACCTTTTCTGTTTTAAGGGGAAAATGGAAATAAAACCAAAAATCCCCTTGAATTTTGGCCAAATTGGGGGAAAAATCTTTCGAAGCCATTTTTTTATTGGGATGAAAATAAACGATCAAACAAAAGGGGGAAAAATTTTTCAAAATGCCCCTTTTCCACTTTGGAAATGGAATTAAAAAATTGTTCCCACCCTTTTTGGGGGGAAACCCACATTTTTTTTATAAAGAAGTTTTTGGGTTCCGCAAAATCCCCCCAAAACAAAAATATGGTTTTTGGCCCTTGGTAAAAAACCAAAGGGTCGTAAAAAAAATTTTTTTTAAAATGGGATTGAATTGCGGTTTGGGGGAAAAAGATGCCCAACAAAATTTAAAAAGGTTTTCTCCACCCCTGTTTTTGGGTTTTAGGGGAACTTCCACTCCACTTCTTTGTACCATGTTTTTGTTTCCCCCGGAAACTTTTCCCCCAAAAAAATTAAAAGACCCCAGAGGGTCTTTTTGAAAAACCCAAAAAGGCCCACTTTCCCTTTTTTAAATTTCCAAAATTTGGTGCCTAAGGGGAAAACGCCCCGTTTTAGTTTTTTTTAAAATTTGGTGGGGGGGCCCCCCAGAACCCCTTTGTTAAAAAGGACCTTAATAAAAGGGGCATGTTAGAAAGGGAACCCCCAAAAATTTTAAAATATAAATTTCCAATGCCTTTTGAGGGGAAGAAATTTTGCCCATTTTTTGCCCCAAAAAACCAAATTTTTCCCAAAAGGAAACCTTTTAAAAAAGCTTTTCTCCAAAAAATCCCCCCAAAAATTATTGGTTTTCTCCCCCAACATTAAAAACTTTTGGGAAAAAGCCCCTTAAAAACCCCTTTTTCGCCGGGCCTTAAATTTACCCCGGGACCCCACGAACATCCCCAAAAACCATTAAAATTTGGAAAAATTTCCCGGGTTGGGGGAGGAAAAGGGAAAGGTTTTGCCCGAAATTCGGGTCTTTTACACCCCTTTTGGGGGCCCGGGAAATGTTGTTTGGAGGGGAAAAAAATTTGCAGAAAAAGATCTTTAAAAAAATTTTTCAAGGAGGGCCATTTCCAGTTTTGGGGTTTTAAAACGGCAAAATGGTGACCTTTTTCCCCCCAATTGGGCCCCCAAAAACCCGGGGTCCGCAGGCTTTTGGGGTCAAAAAACCATTTCTTTTTGGAAAGGCCTTTTCCCTTGCCCCCTTACTGGACTTAAGGGGGGAAAACCCAGCGGGTTTTGCCACGTCAACTTTGAGGGATTTTTTTGGCCCGTTACCCGCAACCACCTTCCCGGGCACAAGGTTTTGTAAAACCCAGCCAGCCGCCCCCGGGTTCTTCAGAGAGCCGTCCACCAAAGCTCCTGACCGTGTTGGGACGGTCCCCAAGAAAGTTTAAAATTTTCCCAAAACGGCCGGGTTTCTCTGGGAACGGGGTTTCCCCAAAAAAGAGGTTTGGGGGGAAAGACCCCTGCCCCCAAACCCCTTGGGGTTTTTGGGAAGAGCTGAAACCCAAAGCCTAGAAAACCCGTCACCCCAAAAATCCACCCAGCCACCCAGTAAAGCTGCCCACGAGATATAGGGGCCCCTTGCCTTTGTTTCAAGTTCCAGTGTGGGTTTGGCCCAAGGGAATTTTTTCCCCAAAAAAAGGATGCAGAAAAAAGGGTTAAATTTTTTTAAAGATGACCCCCGTCGGGGAACGGGGCCCCCCGGGAAAAAAGGCTTTTAGGGGGCAAAGAAACCCCTTTGAAGGGGACAAAAGGCCCCTTTGGCCAAAAGCCTGGCCCCACTTACGGCGGGTGAGGGAAAAGGCCCCCAAACCCGGGGAAAAAAGGGAAGGGTGAAGGTGAGGTTTGGAAAAATGGGGTCTTGGGTTTGGTGCTTGGGGTACTGGGGGATGGGGGAAAGGCTAAGCGGGGGGTTTGTTTCCCTATCATGACTTCTGAGAGCAGGGGGCACTGAGGAACGCTTGGTGGTGGCGGAGGAGGGGGGGCCGGGGGACAGGGGTGGACAGGGTTTTTTTTTTGGGAAAACCCGGATTTGGCCCGGCCTTTTTTCCCCCATTGTTGCCCCATTTTAAACTATGCATACGTTGCATGTGACTAAATGTTTTTGAGGGTTAAACACCAAAAGATTCTTGCCTCTTTTATGCGTTTCCGGAAAAAACGGCATATGAAATCCTGGGTGAACCAAGGCTTGCTCAAAAAAGGGGCCCAGGCTTGAGGGGGTCCGGGAATTTTTTGGACGGGGGTTTACGCAGGAGGGGGGTTTTGCGCCGCCCCCGTGGCTGGCGGAATAATAAAGCGGACTTTTTGCGGCCCTCTCCCTTTTTGAGGGGGACCCTTTTGCCCATCCCCCCCATCGTTTTCCCCCTCGTCCAGAGGTAACCCGCCCCAAGCAAATTCTGTTTAAAAAGGCCCAAACTTTGGATCCGCAAAGTCTCATCATCACTTTCAACCCGGGGTGATTTTCGTCGCCCGACTTTCTTGCATCCGGACTGGGGGGCCCAACAAGGGGTACTGAAAGGGTTGCTGCCCCGGGGGATTTTTTCCCCTTTTTGGGCCGGGTTTCCCTTTTCCCCCTCTGTTTGGCCTTCATTAACTGGGTAAAGAGCAGCCCAAAATCACCTTTTTTTGGCCCTTTGATCTTTTAAATTTGCCTCTGCCCCAAAACCGAAATTTTGTAAATAAAAGGGTTTCTTCAGAAAAGGGGTTATCCAAGTGGTGGGTAAAAGGGGTTGCCCATTTGGGCTCCCTTTCGCTTAAATTTGGAACGGATGCGGGATGATGTGATGACAAATTTGGGGCGGGAGTGACGGGGGGGAAGGGGTAAGCCTGGCTGGTTTGCAGGTTGCTTTTAAACCCGGAAAAACAGATTGGCGTTTCTGTTCGTCTGGATTCCCGGGGCCCTGACCCAAAGGATAAAAGGGCCTGGGGGTCTGAAACCCCGAGGATCCGCTGGCGGGTGTTGTCGCCAGCACGGGAAAGGAGAAACCTTCTCTCGTATTTTTACCTCCAGGGCCTCCCCCCCTTCTTTGCCCCGCTTCCCCACCTAAAATTTCCCCTCCATTTTTTCAAAAGAAAAAAATTTTGAAAAGGGTTTATGGAAATTTTTGGGAAAGTCTTTTTTTTTAAAAGAGGGCCAAACACAGCTATTCTCAAATCCACTCAAAAAAAAAAAACAAAAATTTGCGGATTTAAAAAAATTTAAAAAAGTGCCATAAGTGGAAAAAAGGTTTACCCTACTTTCAAAAAAAGTTTGGAAAATTTTAAACCCCCCAAAAGTTGAAAAAATGAAAAAAAAAAACCAAATTGAAAGGGTATACTGTAAAAAAAGGGAAATTTTGGCCCCTTTACCCAATACACCTTGGGATTTCAAAATTTGCTGGATTCAAATTTAAGTGAAAAAGGTCCCTCAAACAAAAAAGGGGGGCTTGATGCCCAAAAGGAAAAAAACACCAAACAAAATATGTATACAATAAAAAAACCGTTTTTTTTGGCACCTACAATTACAGTGGGTGACTACAAAATTGTGGATTAAAAATTTTTAAGGGTGCAAGGTACCCTTTAAACAAAGCTTGTTGACCAAAAGTAAAAAAAAAAACCCAATTTTGAAAGGGTTTAGGGATAATAAAAGGTATTTTTTGGCCCTTTAATCAAACAATTGGGGTAAATTAAAAAAATTTTGCGTATTAAAATTTAACTGAAAGGGTTGGCTCTTTGAACAAAGCGGGCCTTTGCACCAAAGTGAAAAAAAAACCACATTTCTGAAATTTGTAGGGATAAAAAACGGTTTTTTTTGGCCCCTTTTAAATTTACACCTGTGGTGACTGCAAAATTGTGGAAATTCAAATTTAATGAAAGGTAACAAAGCTTGACTGACCAAATTAAAAAAAAACAAAAAACCCCGGAAATGAAATACTGAAAATAAAAGTGGGGGTTTTGCACCTAAAAAAATAGCCCTGGTTTAAAAAAAGATCTGTACCTAATTTTCAGGCTGCCCAAATCCAAGTAATATATCACAGAAAATGGTTAATAATAAAGCTATTGAAATGCAATGTCTCACAAAGTCTGGGTGCACAATATCCAGTATCCTTTAAAGAGCTTGTCTTTGGTCGCCCGCACCCCCCCCCCCCCCCCCCCCGCTCTCCCTGGACTTTACGCGGTAAATGCTCCTTTAAAATTTCGCCTAACTACCTACATCTGCAAATCTCTGATCTCCCTAAGTTCAAAGGGTTCACAGCTAAAAGTAAGCTGTTTTCTGTGAACAAATAGAATAATTTCGCTGATGTTTGCACAGAGGCAGAGCGAAACACCCTACTCCTTTGAGGATACTGAACACATGATCATGAACAGGAAGGGCTGTTTATGTAAATGAGGTCATGTGATTTTTCCAGCCAATGCAACCATACACATCCCAGTCATGAGTCGCACACACAGCTCACCCTGCCTCTATTCTATAAGCGATTTGCTGGCCGCCAAAATGACAGGAATCGCCGAAAATGGCGCGATATTAATAGAATATGCACAGATTTTAACCTAAATTATCGCGTGATCTAAAAAATCGATAAAACATAAAAACCGTCCCGATTTCAACTTGTCAATAATAATCGCTTAACACTAGTATTGATTAAGGATCTCAAGCAGGGCTGGAATTGAGGACTCAGGATTTTGGCAGATGATTAAAATGTCGTCAGCATATAGACTGATTTTGTTGACATCGGAGTTAATTGAAACTCCTGATATCTTGGGAGAGTTTCTTATATGCTCCGCCAAAGGTTCCACATATACCGTAGGTCGTATATGAGTGGTGAGAGGGGACACCCTTGTCGGGTACCATTAGTGATAGTGAACGTTTTGGAAAGAAAGCCTGAGGAGTAGACATTAGCGGTTGGTGAGGTGTATAGGGCGAGGATTGCTTGCAGGAAAAGTCCATTGAAACCAAACTTCAATAGTACTGCCTTTAGGTATGTCCAATTAATTCTGTCAAAAGCTTTCTCTCCATCGAGAGAAAGCAATACTGTGGATGTTTGTGATTTAGAGACTGCATGGAGAATATCAATTATTCTCCTGGTGCAATCCCTTGTCTGCCTTCTTTTAACGAATCCGGTTTGGTCGGTATGGATTAGGTGGGGAAGGATATCGTTAAGTCTATAGGCAAGAATTTTAGAGAATAATTTGATGTCGTTATTGAGTAGAGATATGGGTCTATAGTTAGAGATAATGTCAGTAGGCTTTTTGGGTTTTGGGATTGTTGATATGGTTGCCTTTAGAAGTTCTGTAAGAGGAGCACCAGAGGTCATAATAGAGTTGAATACTTCTTTCTGGTGGGGGGGGTTAAGGAGTCTTTAAAAATTTTATAATATTTGTTGGTGAAGCCATCTGGGCCAGCAGATTTGTTAAGTTTAGATTGGAAAATTGCTCGTTGTATTTCCTGTTTGGTGATTGGGAGTTTTAAGAATTCCAACTGCGCAGGGGATAACGTGGGAAGTGAAGTTGAACTCAAGAAATTATTTATGTCCTCACTGCTGACAGGGGGAGTAGTTGGGTCTAATGAGATGTTATAAAGCGATTGGTAGTAATCAGCAAAAGCATCTGAGATTTTTGAGGATCGTAAATTTTACCCTTGGATGGGCAGGTAAGAAATAAAGTTTTGGATCTGACTTGCAATTTCTTAACTCTGCGTGCTAGTAGTTTCCCCGGGCGGTCACCTTGTAAATAAAAATTTTATTTCAGCTGTGCAAGGGAATGTTCATATTTCTGAAATAACAGTATCCGCAACTTATTTTTTAAGTTGCTTAACTTATTTTTTACTAGCGGATTCGGTGTGTTTTTGAGTTGTATGTCTAGGGACTTAATCTCCTCCAAAGTGTTATTAACTTCTTTCTCTCTACTGCGTTTCTCCCTTGAGGCAATCCTTATGCATATTCCGCGCATGAAAGCTTTATGGGCACACCATAAAATTTGTGGATCGGAAACCGAACCAGAGTTGATATTAAAGAATTCTTTCAGCGCATCTCTTATATCTGATACTAAGTGAGGTGATTTTAGTAAGAAATGATTAAGCTTCCAGGGAGAAAAGGGAGAAAGTGAGATTTTGCTATTAAAGGTAAGGTAAATTGGTGCGTGGTCGGACCACGTGGCGTAACCTATAGCAGAAGACTCCACATTTATTAGGGCGGTTTTGTCGACCAGGAAGAAGTCGAGTCTGGAATGGGAAAGTTTAGCTGCAGAGAAGAATGTAAAATCGGACCTCCATGGTGTGTAAGTATCTCCAGGGGTCATGGAGATCTTCCTCCAATATGAAGGATTTAAAATCTGGTGTTTTAGTCCCAGACCCTTTAGAACGGTCAATATTGCTGTCAACCACCATATTAAAGTCACCACAGATAACCAGGTTTCCTTTAGCCATTTCCTTGGCTTTGGCAACTACCTTAGAAATGAAGGGCAGTTGTTTCTGATTCGGAGCATAAAGTGTTACTATAGTGAATACAGCTGAATCTAGGGTGCATTGTAGAATTATATACCGACCTCTGGGATCAATCTCAGAATATAGTAACGAAAAGGCTACACTATCCTTAATAAACAAGACTGTACCAGCCGTTTTCCCGCCCGTGTCCGAAACATGAAAAAAAATGAGGTTTGGAAATTTTTTTTTTTTAAAAAAAAAAAAACCATAAAATTTTTATTGATATTATAACATTTATACAAAAAGAAATGAAATTTCCCAACGAGGGGGAAAAAAACAGAACAAAAATTAAAACAATTGCCCATGAAATACACACAGAATAAAAATTTACATTTTGTTTCTCAAGATAGAGATATAGGAGAATCTGTCCTGCGGATCTAATGTTCAGCAAACCGAAAACTTTACACCCAAGAGCAGACTAACCAGCTCAGTAAAGATTAGAATAATTATCAACAAAGATTAAAACCAATCACAAAGTACTTAGACACAGTCCAAAATGTCCATTTATTTTTAATTCCAGTCTACCAGGTGTGGAGGAACGCCAAGTGCAAGTTTCACATTTAAAAAGGAAATTGACTCTATTGATAACTTCTGGCAGTGCCTACAAGAATCTCTGCCGATCCAGTGAGCTGCTATGTCAGCTTCTGGTGCGAGCAAAAGATGGTAAGGACATTTGGAAAGACAATTGGTAATCATCAATGGTCAAGTCGAGTATAGAGCCAGTTGTGGAGAGAATGAAAATGTTAAATTGGAAAATTTCTTTAGCTATTGACTCCACCGAGACCACAACTTTTTAACAACAGGACATGACCACCACATATGCATAGGGGTTCCTACAACTACCACAAGCTCTCCAGCAAAATTGAATAACCAGGGGAAATATGGGAAAATAACGATTTTGTGTAAGGTACCACCTAAGGTTGGATTTTCTTCATGATTTCCACGTGTTAACACACCTTGAGAAATTGACAGAGAGTCGCACTGCTAACAACATCCCAATCCTTCCTCATTTGTATAATTTTACATTCAGTTCCTTTTTTCCCATTTAAGAAAATAGCTAGGGGAATGATTGAAACGTAACTTGATTAACAAGTGGTTATAGGAAATGGATAATCCCTTCACATAATCTAGTAACAGTATTCAAAAAACGGCTTAGTATGACTGTTCCACTCCAACCTGCCCAAATGTTGCATATCATTCAACACATGCCAACTTGAGATATTTGTAAAATGTCGTATTGTGCAATATTGAAAATTCTGAGTTAAGTCCAGAAAAAAGTTTAAGTTGCTCATCAGAAAAAAAAAGTCAATCTTATGAATTCCCATTACGATATCCAATCAAAAAGGGCGGAACGTGAGTGGATCTAACTAAGAATTACAATCGGGTAGCACAAGACGTTCTTTTTTTTTGATTGAATTAGGTATTAGATGTTTCTTCACTACATATTTTTATCCAAGATAGAAATAAGTGATGAAGTAGAGGGTAGGTCCCCTTTAGGATAGTAATCCCTAAAAGAAAGGCAATAAGGAGATCTCTAACCGTGTAGGTGTGCAGGTTGCGTTTTCGAAAAGGGCTGGGACCAGAGATGTATGCTTGGATTATTCCATCAGAAGTAGCTGTGCATCCAAATAGATGCTGCATTATACAATGCAAGGTTGGGCACAGACATACCTCCCTTCTTGACTGTAAATACAAATATCGTGTATTACATCTGAGGCCTCTTATGGCCCCCCAAATAAATTTTAGTAATAGAGAGGATTGTATTTGGTTTATAAGCGAGGAGGGAAACTCAAAAGGGCAGACATCTACATACATACAGATATTTTAGGTAAAAGAAGCATCATTTTAACAACATTAATCCTTGCTGATCGTTCAGGATAAGGGACCGCCTGCAAACAACACACGCCCTGGGAGACAGCGACTACCGATACAAAATTACAACTACCCCTGTAACCCGCTAAATAGTATTCTAATAAATGTCAGAGCCACCCCAAAAAAACACCCACCTCAAGTCCTCACCCCTAGACCGGAGAGCAAGAAAACATAAAGCGGGAAAGGACAGCAAGACCATAATAGCCACCTCTCCAAGGCAACAGTGACCGAAATAGAACTAGTAAAATATATACAAATAATATACCGCTAACCAAAAAACATCAAGCACACCCCAATAGAAGACCCATATCCAATCTTCAAGCGCTTTACCTCCCCCACCACCACTCCATACACCATCCACCCTCCCATCATAAAACCATAACTCGCAACGACCAGCTTCCCACACACCCCATTACCCCTAAACTGTTCCCAACAGCTCTACAATCTCAAACATGCCCTCTTCACAGCACCCCCCGAGCTCTATGATCTCTCACCCTTTTTTCCTCTCTTTCCCATCCAATACTTTACCCCAACTCACAAATTTTCCCCTCCTTTCCTATTTCCGCGTCCCCCCATCCTCCCCAACTCTCATCTTCATTTCTTACGAACCGCTGCGCTACAAATCACAATCCCCAAATCGCGACCAGAGAAGAGGAAAATTATTTCAAAACCGTCTATACAATATAATCCCAATTATATCTGGTCTAAGTCTAACCACTGCATCTAAGGATATAAGGGCCGAAGGGTTTTATTAGAATTAATGAAAATGCAAGACATACAATACTCTAGAACTCTACGAACACGACCGATCTCGGTTATGCCGACCATGGGGATCACAAAGACACCCTAGCAAATCAACCAATTTAAATACTCCACTAATGGAGGATGACTTATAAACAACCGGGAGGGGGGGAGTGCTACAAAGAGACTCCACCCCCAAAACACACCCCCAAACCCCCCCTCACAGTGTACCATTCACCGATCCACCTCGACACTCCTGAAACCCCTTAGAAAAGGGCAGCCGTAGGACCCCCTTAAATCCATGCCCCAAAACCTGCTTCTTCGCACCAAAACACCCAAAAATCAATTCCCCGAGTTCCCCCCACACTTTTCCTCCTCCATTCAAACCCACCTATATACACCACCAAAATCCTCCTCAAATGACTTTAGCAAAACCTAAATTCAATCTTAAACACACCTAAAAAATAAGTGAAAAAAACACAATACCCACCACTACCAACTAAAACTTCCATCCTAAAAACCTAGTCCCCCACATACCCTCAGCCACAGATACACATTCATCCTCCCCATACAAACTCCCCACAAAGATACACCACCAAATCTCCCTATATCCAGACCATTATTACGCACCCAATCCCTAGACACCCTTTCCAGTTACACACCTCTCCTCCCCTTCTCAAATTCTCATCCTAATTGTTACCCACCAAAATTCCCAACACAATTCTATTCCCACCTACCCTTACAAAACCCCCTTTCAATCCCTTTACCCAACCACATCTCTCGCCATCCCCCCAACTACTTACACACACCTATTCACACCCCCAGACCACAAAAACTAAAAGTTGCCAAATGTGCTATTCCAGAAACAAGTAAAATAGAAGGCTCCGTAAAAGATTTGCTTTGTCTTCAATTAATAAGTTAGTACATTTTTAGTGTTGAGAGTGAGGCAGCGATTTATAATCGACCAAAGTTGAAATCGGTGCAATGTTTTATTAACAGTTAATCGAAATTTCCATATACATGTCGGCGATACAACCTGTAACCACACCTGTTGCCTCAACTATTAAGAACGCGGCCATTTGATTTTCAGTGCGCTTCCTGTAATTTTGGGTGGTCGGCTCAGAGGGAGCAAATCCATATAACATAATCGATCAGGATAGCTCATATTATATCTCCGACCATCTAGCAAGTATTATTCATATTACATTAAATCTCAATTTGCATTCTCCCCAATCCCCCCATCCCTCCTTTTAAAACCCATCTCCCCCTCTAAACCAGTAAATCTCCGCCACAGAGACTCACGGAAGCTACCCATGTCATGAGGATAAGACCTGCGTTCCTTGGCCTGTGGGCCAATACATGTATACAGACGAAATTAGTGTAATTCTGCACAGAGAAACTTCTACTATATAGCTGTATATACCTTTCCAATTTAGTTAGATTAAGGGATTTGTAACATTTTATGTAGTTAGCTAGAGAATTTTAAAAGCAGTAATCCTACCACATAAATCACGTCGGGGAGCTGGGGGGGGGGGGCCGCGGGCCAACACAGACAAAGCTCAATCTATAAAGAACACTGGTTGTAGTTGTTTGGGGGTGTTGTGTTTGTTTGGATGTTTGGTGGGGGGGGGGGGGGGTAAAGTTCACACACCAAGACTTAGAGAAGACATTGGAAGGTGCGAAAACATTGTATCTAAAAGTAACAGTTTTGCACACAATTCCCACAACCAGGGCAAAAGTTGTGCCATGGGGCCATCCCAAGCAAATTGATACCCCCATAGAATACGGATACACTACCCTTGCTGGTCTCTTTGATATGCTGCAAAATACCACTTTTATAATCATAAAGCATTTCAGAAGAGGAGTTCAATGTTTTTAAACGGCCCCCTACACACCGCGTCCATTTACCGTCCCCCCCATATCGCCATTATCAGCACACCCCCAATTCCTCAACCCAACTCCCTATCCCCTCTCCAGACACTATTTACTACCTCCCTCCTTTAAATAATATAACTCCATTACCCCCGATCTCCCCTATGGTCGTACAACGATTACTGTCATCCATCCCTAAGGCCCACCTACCCTAATAAATCCTATAAAAAAAAATCCGAAAATCCCCTCCTCAGCCGAGCCCATGAAACAAATAAGTGCCCTCCAGAGGAGGCCACCGACCCGACCCCGACAAAAACGCCCGTCTCCAACACACATCCCTTTTACCCCTTATCCAATCCCTTTATTCCCCCCCCACCCTTAAAACAACACACCCCCCCCACTCCTAACCTATAAAAGAAGTCCAAATATCCTCCCCAACCCCATTCTCCCCCAGAACCCAGGGTGTTCCCTTGCCTCCACACCTACACACAACCCCCCGGCTCCCAATACCACAACCCCCCCGCTTATCACAGATCCGCTTATGCCCGCCAGTGCCCCGAAGTCCCGGCTGAACAACACACCCCCCCCCCACTGCCCCTTAACCTATAAAAAATTACACTAAAAAATAGTCCTCCCTTTTTTAGCTCTACTTCCCATAACCATGATCCTCCTCTCAAACTATCTACTAACCCACACCCCCCCCCTTAAAGGTGCACCCTCCGATACCAACTCCCCCCTCGCATGGCAGTACCCCCTAAACTTACCAACACCGCTCAAACTAAAAACACCACAATGATCCCATCCATGGATCCCACCCACCCTAAACTAACACACCCCTACTCCTCACCCTCCTAACCTTTATAAAAAAATCAAAATAAATATAATTATTCCTGCCCTTGCCACTTCCGTCAATAACCCACATTTTGTGGATCCTCAACCAACTCTCGCAACACGCTAACCCACTAAACCCCCCGTTCATACCTCGTTTTCCCAAGCACACAACCACTATCACCCTTTTACCACTATAGTCCCTGTTAGATCCCACCCCCCGACCCTTTTAAAGCATAACACGACGCCTCCCCCACGTTCGCGCTAATTACCTTATAAACAAAAAAATCCTGAAAATTATCTCCCAAGTTGTTCCTCACGTCCCTCCATATACCATGAAAGAGTCCTTCATCATTCATAGGGGGCGTGGGTGTGGGGGAGGGTGTGGGGGGGGGGTGTCGGTGTGTGCGGTATGGGTGTAGGTGGGTAGCTGGATGTTTGGGGGATTGGGCTTTGGGTAGGTGGATATGTAGTTGACGGTGAGGGGTGATGTGTTGGTGTTGGGTGATGGTGTGGTGGTGTAGGGGATGGGGTCAAAAGTGAGTTTGGTTACAGGTGTGAGGTGCAGGGTCAAATTGATACACTATGATATATGATCGGGGCAGGTTAACACCTGGATCAATGATCTGCAGTCTCGTGGGTAGGTTTCACACTGTCAATGCATATGTAAACTTGGCAGTAACCCACATAACAATGAACATCAGCACTGAAATCCTTAAACACCCCCAGTATCCCTGATCGGGCAGTTCGTCACAGCACAATGAACGTGCAGGTTAACACACGTCTCAACTACATGATTAGTTTTGTAAAGCTCGTTGTCATGAACATAACAGATCAATAGATCGACATTGATCGGGACTAGGATCACACTGTATCATGATCGGGGCAGGGTCACACTTGGGGGGAGCGGAAAATCAATGATCGGGAGATCGGGCCAGGCACACACTGATCAATGATCGGGAGATCGGTGCAGGGTAAACACTGATCAAGGTGGGTCTGAAGCAGTTGCGGGACAGGGTTCACACGATCAAAGGGAACTGATGATCGTGTTAGGTTCACACTTGATCAATGGCGATATGATGAGGTGGTGCAGGTCCACACTGATCAATGAACGCGAGTGGAATGAATCGGGACAGGTTTCACACTGATTCAATGCGATGCTGGAAGATCGGGGCAGGTTCACAACTGAAGCCAAATGATCGTGGCGATCGGATCAGGTTCACAGCGTGAATCAATGATCTGATGATCGGGGCAGGTTCACACTGATCAATGATGGACAGACACGGTGACAGGTTCACAACTGATTCACAGATGATCTGATGCGATCCGGAGCAGGAGTTCACACTTACGTATTAATTAGACATCACAATGAACATACGGCAGGTTCACACTGATCACATATTTGATGGATCGTCAATAACATAGACATGCTTACGGACGTGGCAGGTTCACACTGATCAATGAACTGATGGATCGTGACATGTCTTCGATACATCTGTGCATAATGTATCTGGAGATCGGTGGCAGGTTCACACTGATTCAATGAATCTGGAGATACGCGGACAGGTTCACACTGATCAATGATCTGATGATCCGGGCAGGTTCACACTGATTAATGATCTGATGAACGAGGACTAGGTCTTCACACTGATTCAATGATTTGATGATGCGGGTGCAGTTTCACACTGATCAATGATCTGATGAGCTCGGGTAGACAGGTTCACACTGAAGCAATGCGACTGAATGCTCGGGACAGGTTTCACACTGAAACAATGAACATGATCAGGGCATGATCACACTGAACAATGATCTGATGTTCGGGAGCAAGGTTCCACACTAATCAATGATTTGATGATCGGGACAGGTTCACACTGATCAATGATCTGATGATCGGGGAAGGTTCACACTGAGCAATTATCTGATGATCGGTGCAGGGTCACAGTGCTCAATGATCGGGAGATCGGGGCAGGGTCACACTGATGTATGATCTGATGTTCGGGGCTGGTTCACTCTGATCAATGATCTGATGATCGGGACAGGTTCACACTGATCAATGGTCTGATGATCGGGGCAGGTTCACAGACTGATCAACGATCTGATATCGGGGTAGGGTCACACTTCAGTATCAATGATTGGGGGGGAGATCGGGCAGCTTACACACTGATCAATGATCCTAGGTTCATAGATCCGGGTGCAGGTTCACACTATCTCAATGTGATCAGCGGGGCGAGTTTCACAACTAAGATCAATGATCGGGGCAGGTTAACACAGATACAATGATTGTGAGATCGGGTCACGGTCACACATGATAAATGATCTGATGATCCGGCAGGTTCACAACTTGCATCAATGAACGGTAGAGATCGGTGGCAGGGTCACACTGATCAATGATCCTGATGATCGGAGGCAACGGTTACGACTGTAACTCAATGATCGGGAGATCGGTGGCAGTTCCCAAGTGATCAATGATTGGGAGAACACGGGGCAAGGTTTTCAACACGGAGCTCAATGCATCATGAATGATCGGGCAGGGCCACACTGATCAAAGATCGTGAGACATCAACGGGCAGAGGTCACCAACGACAGATCACATTATCGGGAGATCGGGGCAAGAGTTCCACACTGAATCAATGATCTGATGATCGTTCTAGCAGGTTCACATAATCAATGATTTGATGATCGATACAGGTTTACACCACTGACAATTGATCTGTTGATTGGGGCAGGTTCACACTAATCAATGTACACTGATGATCGGGTAAAGGTTCTCACACTTCATCAGTCTGATGATCGTTGGGCAGGTTCAACGCCTCCCCTGGCACAGGGAAGGTTGAAAGGTGTGCATGAAAAGGAATCACCGTGTGTAAATTATAGGGACAAGTGGAACCGAAGACAGTTACGTTGTTTTTTTTAATAAGACTTTGTTTTCCACCCATCACTGGAAGCAATTGTACTGAGCTGTCAGCCACATCATCTCAGCAACGTAAATCTTAAAACTGCGAGAGTTCTATATCTCACTTGGCACATTTGGAAGTTGAAAGTGCATCCATACACTTCCCTAAACAACTACATGACTTGATTCACCCACCCCTAACTTCGCTATAAAAAAAAGACCTTTCATAATAAACCTCTTAAGGCCCCCCCACCCATAACCAAGTTTGATCCTTTGACTCTACAGATGTCACACCGACCGTCAACCAACCCCCCAGGTTATCCCAAACACAAGCAACCCTTCCTCCCATCTTTTTATCCAATCCTCTGGATCCCCCCAAATCGACTACTACATCCCATTAAAAACATTCTCTCAACCACAACCCTCATCCTCCTAGCACCTAAATCCTATAAAAAAAAATCCAAAAAATTGTCTCTATACCTTAGGTAAATCTTTCTCAACCCTACCCATAAACAATTTTTAAATTCCGTCCGCCACAACCTCCCATACTACGCGTCACTAACCCCCCTCCCAAACACACACACCCCCCGCAACATTATATCTATCTACTTCTTGAAGATCCTCTCCTCCCAGCCCGTAAAGACATACACTACCCATTTTACCCACCCTAACTCCGATTAAAAAAGTATAGATAAAAAATCCAAAATAATAGATGATATGTCATCCATGGGGCGATCGGCCTTTCCCTTGAACAATGTATCCTCCTCCACACCGACCCACAACCCTCCCCCCTGAGCAGCGTACGGAACCCGCCCGTGTAGCGTATCCAATGTCCGGAGGAGTGCATGCTACCAAACGTTCCATAAATAACATGATACACATCATACCAACTCCTAAAGCAGATGTATTAATAAATCCAAATGATTTGTTTAAGGCTGCTGACTGTGATTTTAGAGGGTATGGGTGGTCCGATGCTACTGTTCATCAGACCCCTGGCAGCATCGGACGACTAATCAACCACACCCTGTCTTCCCAAAAGCACACAAAACCCGATTTCCCTTGACTTATTTCCAACCATCCACTTTATCCCCCCCATACCATTAACAACACACTTCCGTCGATCCCTACCCCCATTTAACACATATAGTAAATAAAAAAAAAATTTTCCAAAACCACAGACCCGTCAAAAGTTAATTCATATATGCTTAGGTCCCCTCAATTCCTAGACCCAAAATCCTACCCTTCCCAAAATAGAAATCAAACTGCGTCTTCAAAAATACTGCAACGCTAATATCAAACAGTTACAAAACATACACCTTGTGCCCATAAAGCCCCCTTCCACTAAGAAACCCACCCCGTTAACAGCGAACCAGAATAAACACACAAATGGACAATATCCCCTAATTCTCTCCCATCCTCTATTAATCTCTTCATCTCCCTTTAATTGTTACTCTTTTTTATCTTCCCTCACATTCTTACCTATTATCCTTTTCTCCTGATGCTGTCCACTATCCAATGCAGCCGGCCCAACGACGCATGCCATGCGGATCCGTCATATAGTGCAAGGACCGTCCTGGGCCCTGAATCGCTGTGGTTCAGGTATGGTTGCCACGAGGAAGAATCAAATGTACCACCGCACTATTTCTCCCCACAAGTGTACCTAACGAATGGGAAACAGATTAACGCAGTCCTCGGTATCATTTTGGGTGAGCGTCCCTACCACTAGCAGTCTTACACCACCTCTTGTCCTCGGTGGCAGTCCACTGGCTCCTAACAAATGGTCTACATCATCATCAACAGCATGCTGTCCAATGGCATGTAGAGCTAGTGGTTGCCCAATTATGACGAACTTCATATCGGAACCGCACCACTTGTATGTATAATCCAATTTCTAGATCACGACCTACAAGAGTACCCCCCTAGGCTCTTATTTATAATTTGTCCGAAGGCCATTATAGAAAGAACCAGAGGCACACAAGTGCATAAATTCTTCTGGCAGATCGAGCTTTTACCTCCTCTAAGATTAGGTTTTACAAGATATGGAATTCCGAACAGATATGGATGTTACATTTAAGATGGGAGACGGGACAACACTTTCCGCTCCGAGCTCCAGATTTTGCTTAAGTCTATACGGGGTTGAGTCCCCGGGTCCCAAGCCTTAGTCCCCGAATTCAAATAACGCATCCAGCATGCACCATGGCATCCTCCCTACCCTTCCTCCCTTCTCCCTACCACCATAATATAATCAGCATCACTCGATCAGTTCCTTTTCCTGCAAAATAAATAATCTGAAATTTCTGTCATCCCACCAGTGTCAATAATAAGCGCATTAAAACCAAAACCGTGAAGAAAAAGCCGACTCCGCCAAAGTCAATGATTCGTCTCGAATCCGTCACCTATTCTCGTGCTGCTGCAGCTTCGCTCGTATTTTACTATAGCCCCGTCAGTGTGTCCCGTGCCCTGCCCGCCACCGTTTTATGTCTTTTCTTTTACTCGTATCTCGATCCGACCCCTCAGTATCAGTAAATAGGCACGCACCGTGCCTACCACGTTCATTGGTACGATCAAACCCTGCACGGTTTCGTTTCGCTTATATCATCCTTCAAAACCTCCTTTACACCTGGCCCTTTGACACAAAATCCATGCCATGGGCTCGAATCTTAACGCAAGAGGTCCTCACTTATACACTGTTTTGCCACGCGCTGTCATTCTGCCTCGGTGGCCTTTTGCCTGTGTAAACCTGGCATTAATAAGATGTCAATGAACCTAAGTGGTGTTATACCCACCACCTAACATGTCCTAGTCTACGAATGCAGCGCAAATTCATTGGAGAAATACCAGGAGTTCACACAAAGTGGCCGAACAAAGGCCTTACCTCCACCGACCTTTGACCTGGCGGGGGGGTTGCAATGGGTGGGCCACCGCGACCGGTGGCGTAGAATTAGTGTCTCTCAACCACTGACTACAGGACAGCACCCTCTGTCTCGCGCCTCCCCGGCGACGTCCTGTCCTGTCGTTTTCCCCGTCGATGCGCCATCCGACCACCAAGCGTTTCTCACCGCTGCCCATGGGGTCTCCCAGGTCCTGGGATTAGAGACAAACAGAGGTAGTATCATTGCCCATGTCCTGGCTTTGTATCAGCCTACCCCCGTCCGGGGCCTGCCGATGGGACCACTCCCTGTCTCAACAACCACCCCGCTTCCCTCCAACCAGTACATTGCCTATGCGCTCTTACACCAACCGCCAGATAGCGACCATTTACTCCATACAGCGGCCAGTCAAAGTTCTAGCCATGTGAGGGGGGGCCAGAGTCCTTCTGTACATAACGCAGTTAAGTGGAGCAGTCAGTCCCCCACGGCCAAGACCCCCTCCCGATAGCGCGCTCCACCCATGCCCCCGCCCCCAATTTCAAAAGCTTTTGCTTTGTTCTCTTATAACCCATCATTTCTACCTACTCCCCCCTTCCCCCCTCACCCCGTTATCCACCCACCATACTAATGACTTCCAAAAGTGTCCTCGGCAAACATTCCAAGAGTGACAAGATTAGGCCGGGGTGAAAACCGAGATCATGTTGTACACAGATAGGGTTCCGCCACTCATGGGGATGGCCCTCGCTTTGCCCCTCGCAAAACCTAGATGCGAGCAGGCATTTGCTTTGGGTGCCTTGAGGGAAAAGTGAGCCGGACCCAAGATTGGCTTCCTGGTCCTGCATCGCACGTGTACATCTTAAAATTACAAATGCGAGGGCGTTGGTCTCAACACTTTGTCCGAAAAGTCCATCTCATCGTCACCGTGTACACATGGACTACGACTCGCAACTTGCCAAAGTCCACTAAAATCACTGACTGTAGGTAGTGAGAACCGTCTCACTGGTTGAGCAGGTGAGGGATGTCTCTGAGGGTGTGACAGGTTGCTACTTCAGGAGATGTCACGTTCTCACGGTGTTGTTTAGACGTTGTTTGTTTTGTGATATGTTGTTATTATACGGTTTGCCTCTACAAAACCGCAGGGATTTGCAGGGGTGGGGGCTTTCCCCCAAGGTCCCCTCAGGTGGCATCACGTGCCCAGAGACATTACCAGGCCAGTTGAAATTAATCTGCCTTGGAGACCGTCGCACAACACAGGTCAGGGGCTGTGTGACGGCTCTAAGCACGAGACCGGAGCGCTGGCCCGTGAGACAAGAACCATTGTTGCCGAGGCAAGGTGGGTGTGCATAACTAGTGCAAAACTGCATTCCTAGCCCTTAAGATCGGTATGCATGAGCACATCCCTTGGTGCCTGGCACATGTCATGAACCATGTCGTCCAGGGGAAATTTCTAAAGACTACCCGGGTCGGGACTGCCCTGCGAAGAAGGCTCGACGTTCTGAGTTCGCACTTCCCCCGCCGTTTCTGATGCTGGGTAATCCCTGCTTCGTCCCGCCTGGCTGCGTTGGCAGCCGTCAGCTCGGCCTCCCCGTCAAAGACCGTCTCATTGTTTGACGAGGTGCAACACGCTGAATCCACCCTCCACAGTCTCCAGCGATAGTGGCAGCAGCGCAATGCCATTACGCATACGAAGTGACACAAGGGCCGACAAGCAGCTGTACGGACCTCGGGGTGTGAACCACCGAGAGTGGAGGCAGTGAAAGAGCTCTGCACCATCCTTTGCCAATTTTGAAGAAGCCACCCAAAATGTCCATTGCGGACAATGCCCTTGTCAGCATAGGAGCATTGTGTGACTTAGTTCTGGAACGATCCGTTTGGACACTCTAAACAACAGGTCCCCGCCAAGCGACGGAGGAGGAGACGGACAACAGATGCGGACACGGGAAGCCTTTCTCGGTCCGTCACATCCGACAGGCCGCAGTTTTTAGCGACAAAATTACATCGGTCTTCATTAGGCCAGTGGTTTGCGTGGTCCAGAGCTAGTGCAAGGTGGCGCCTTCAGCTCTCAGGGTGCATCATCTCAGGCAAGTCAGGGCTGTGTTGAAGCTGTGCCGTAGGCATGCGGAGGAGGAGGAGGAGGAGGGAGGAGGTATTCCTAGACACCTGATGTTACCTTGGACGTCCCTGCCTTTGAAAGAGGTTGGGGCGATTTTGAGGCTGAGGAGGAAGATGAGTGAAAGATCAGTTAGCTAGTTGCCCCTCGACCCAGAGGCTTGGGAAAATCAAGGCTTCATCTCACACATGAGTCTTGATTCTCCATTTCCTCCAACATGATCCTCAGCATTAAGGCCATCAAAAGGAACAACAGTTACTGGGTGCCCCCTCCTGGATCCCCGTACAAAAACAAAAATCAGCACTTATTCCTTCCACGCCACCCAAATAGAGAGTAAAATCTCAGAGAAATTGAGACCTTTCTGATTGATCAACTGGAGACATTTCTGTTGGCGTCATTGCTTCCGTACATCCCCGCAAATGTCGCACGGTGAACCAACATCAGTCGACGTGAACACAGTAAGTTGCCAAGTAGGGCGTAAGCGGCCAGCACAGGCAAGTTGGCAGAATCCTAATGGGTTACCTCTGGGCGCAATCTTTGTTTACCCGACCTTTCTCAGGCTCACCGACGCATGCAATGCAGGACAGACATCCACACACAGAGATCAGCCTTAAGATCAAGGTGCACGACTATCTGCGTCTCAAACACCTGATGTATTTTGGCATGTGTATATGCCGGACCCAATAGTCTCTGGTAATCTCAAAATGGACGATTGGCCCAGCTGGCTCGTCACGCCATAGAGGGTGTTGTCTCTGACCGCAGCCAGCCAGCGTCATATTCCTGAGCGGGACCTTCAGCACCAGCAGGAGGATCAATACAGACAAACGATCCGGCTTTCCACAGATAATGTGATCGTTGACTTTTCATCAAGATAATCAGGCATGGATCTCTTGATGATGTTATGTGGCCCAAAGTGTCCGAGGTCAACCGATTAGTTGCCAGTCAACTTCACATTCCTTTTCAAAAGAAAAAGACCTCTGAAAACTTTTTTTTAAAATGATCATTTTCTTTACTTTACTGCAATTTTTATTCCTTCTGTTTCCCCACAGTTTCAATTTGCCTGGTTTTTGCTGTGAGGAGAACTGTAAAAGACAGCAATGTTTTTCATACAACACCGTATTCCATTTACTTCACATCTTATCTTAAGAAGTTTTTCGCATATGTCAATGGTATTGAGGTCAGTTTGCTGTGATATACAGCAATAATCAGGATCCTTTAGGAACATAACAGTTACTACTAAGTTTGCATTTCTCCCTGCGGTAACAATTAAAATAGATGGCTAGAAGAATGTTCCATAATTAAAATTATTTAAGTGGTTGGTCATGTTGCTGTGAGATACGCAGCAATAATTATTGTCCCATATTGGAACAGTAAATGTGGTCTCTAATTAGCATTTTTCCTCCCTCCAATATTTAATAGTGGCTGAGAAGGTCATAATTTAAAATTTTCTTGGGGTTCATGGTAGCTGTGAAGATACAGTCAATAGATCATGGTCCTTTGTAACCGAAATGTGGCTTCCTAAGTGGCAATTTTCTCCCTCACATATTTTTAAACAAGTGGCTGAGAAGAACATTTTTTTAAAAATTTTTTTTTGGGTCATGCTGCTTTGAAATGCAGCAATACTACATACTAACAGGTCCTAAGTTAAAAAAAATGTTGTTTCTAAAAGACATTTGTTCTTCACCAATTGACCCAAAGTGGCTCAAGGGTCATGTCATTGAATTTTTGGGGGCATTTTGCTGTTGAAATGCAGCTATTCTTCTACAGTCCTATTCTAAAAAATGTTGTTTTCACAATCTAACAGACATTTGTTCTTCACAATTGTCAAGAGTGGCCTCAAGGGGTTGAATGGTGCTGTCAGAAACATGATAGGTAGGCACACAGTATGACTGGACACATAATGCAAAATGACTTTTTTTGCAAGATGCCTTTAAACTATAGCTATCAATCCCTGTATTGATACAACCCATTTTAATACAATGAAAAGAAAAAGAGAAAACACAGACATTGGGTGGGATTCCAACCTATTTTAAAATGTGTATTTCTAAATTAAAAAGTATCTAAAAAACTTGCATGTAACAAAATAACTGTTATAAAAAAATTCCACGTGAAATGGTACAAGGGAGTACAGGAAAAACTTGACCGAGATGTTATGGTTATTCAGATGACATGGAGTATGGATGCAGGACAGAAAGAACAAAGAACAGAGACCATTGTCCTCGCAGCAGGTTGAGTAAAAAAGAAAAAGAATGCCCAAGATAAATGGGCCACCTGGGTGTAAACAGGAGCGTTTAACCACCAGATTTCCCAAGTGAAAAGCTCAAATTGGGTCCACACTCATACGGAGGGCAAGGCGGCGTACCCAGTAAAATTGACTGTGTTACAGAGGAAGGCGTGGAGTTCTCGGACAGCTTCCTCTTCCGCACTCTGCTATCAGCACGACAAGTTATTCGTTGCTTCGACATCAGGGTAATTTAAACCTGCGTGATAAAAGATGACGGACGCCAAGCCTGGGCTTATCACCACCTGCACCCACTGTAACTCCGTCCCTGGGTTCAAGCTGTGGCCCAGGACGAGTATAGTCAATGTCCAGTGAAACTAGAAATGGTTTATGAAAAGAACGTCCTTTTTTTATTCCGCACCTATTATAAAGTGTGGTGGGTTCATGCATGTTTGGGTGCTCATGCTGTGGGGCCCAGGACATGTACAGTCAAAGTCCGTGAAACAAAATGGAGGTTGAAAGACTCCCTCTTTTTCCTTCCTCACTATTAAATGTGGGGGTCAAGCAGTTTTGGGGCTCATGCTGTGGCCCATGACAGGTATAGTCAATGTCCAGTAAACTAAAATGGTGGTTGAAAGACTCCTTTTTCCAGGCACTTTTTTAAAATGTGGGGCATGCAGTGTTTGGGGCTCATGCTGTGGCCCAGGGACAGGTATAGACAATGTCCAGTGAAACTAAAATGGTGGTTGAAAGACTCCTTTTTTTCCTGCACTTTTTTAAATGTAGGGGGATCATGCAGGTTTGGGGCTCAATGCCTGTTGCCCAGGACAGAGGTTAGTCAAAGTCCAGTGAAACCTAAAATGGTGGTTGAAAGCTCCATTTTTTTCCGCCACTTTTTAAATGTGGGAGTCAATGCAGGACTTGGGGCTCATGCTGTGGCCCAGACCAGGGTATAGTCAATGTCCAGTTGAACTAAAAGTTGTGGTTGAAAGTCTCCAGTTTGCGGCACGTTTTAAATGTGGGGGTCAATGTGCAGGTTTGGGGCTCATGCTGTGGCCCATGACAGGTATAATCAATGTACAGTGAAACAAAATGGTGGTTGAAGAACTCCTTTTTCCCGGCACTTTTTTTAAAATGTGTGGGGGTCATGCAGGTTTGGGGCCAGATTCTATGGCCCAGGACATGTATAATCATGTCCAGTGAAACTAAAATGGTGGTTGAAAGACTCCTTTTTCTCCGGCACTTTTTAAATGTTGGGGGTCATGGTCAGGGTTTGGGTGCTCATGCTTTGGCCCAGGACATGGTATAGCAATGTCCAGTGAAACTAAAATGGTGGTTGAAAGACTCCCTTTTTTCCGGCACTTTTTAAATGTGGGGGTCATGCAGGTTTGGGGGGCTCATGCTGTGGCCCCAGGACAGGTATAACAATGTCCAGTGAAGACTAAAATTGTGTGGTTGAAGACTCCATTTTCCGGCACTTTTAAATGGGTGGTCAGCATGTTTGGGGCTCATGCTGCGTTCCAGGACAGGGACTATCAATGTCCCCGTTCAAGTAGCATGAAGGTTCAAATCATACTGCCTTCTGTCACTTTTTTAATTTTGTGGGTGATGCAGGTTTAAGGTCAGGCTGTGGTACAATGACAGGGATATAAATGGATCTTTGTACTTTTTTATCTGTGACTGTTTATAACCTAAGTGTGTTGCCTAAGATGTAACAAGTATCAAATTGACTGTTGTGGATTTTAATTTCAGCTTTCTTTCTTCCAGCCTTGTTTGGGTGTAATAATGAAGGTGTTTATGCTCTCCCCAAAGACTTTATTGGTCATCGCGCATAATCGATGCTCACTATCGAAAAACCTTATCGATAGCGGCCGACTATCGACTATCGATCGATCTCGATAGCCAACGCAATCGCTCAACACTATTCTTTTTTAACATCTAGGGTTGGGTTAGTTTTGAAACTTTTATATCTAATTTCGTTAATGTTGTCCCAAGACTTATGTAACCTCTGGATTCATGGCGCTTTTTTTTCGTTTAGATGCTAACTTCCATGCAGATACCTCTAATATATGCCTTGTGGCGACACCATAAAGATTCTATGGAAGGAGCAGAAAGGGGGAATATATATTGAAATATTTTCCTGAAGGTCTTCCCGATACTTCCGAAGTATTGTGGCAGATTTTAACTTAAACAATTCAATCTCCAAGGACATTGTGAGAGATTTTTCATCTGGTCTGATAAGTAGGAGGTTATAGAATTAGCGTGGTTCGGACCAAGTATTAGGCCTATTTCAGTTTGTCAGCACGAATTCACAAGATGCTTTTCGTGGATCTAAGAGAAAAAATGTCATCCGCGAATGGAGTATTTAGGAGGCGAATAAAAATGTATAGTCTATCTCATTGGAGTGAAGGGTCATGTAGATTTTCTTCTTGTGTATAATTTAAAAGTTCGGGAGTATATCTTGCAGCACCCCTAGATCTGTCAAGCAACCTATCCATAACTAGATTAAAATCTCCACAAATGATTAAACCTCCTCTACAAATTGCCCTAGCCTTAGATATTGTGATTTGACAAATGATAACTGCCCAGTATTTCGGGGCGTAAAGGGAAAGGATTGTGTAAGGTATCGAATTTATTTCACATTGCAGGATGATATATCGATGTTTTGGGTCAATAATTGAATTAATAAAGGTGAATGCTACCGAGTCCTTAATAAAAAGAGCGATACCAGCCTTTTTAACCTGTGAGAGAGTAAAATAAGAGTATGGAAATTTTTTATTCTTTAGTTCTCCCAGAATCCCGAGCAGTTAAATGGGTCTCTTGAACGCAAACTATATCTGCTTTAGATTTCAAAACATCACTCCAGAAAAGTTAGCGTTTGTACGGCGAATTAAGGCCGTTAGAATATCAAGAGATAATTTTAAAACCCATTATGAATCAGGAAGAGGACTAGCAACACGAGATACAATAATGTACGTCCCGACGAAGATGTTAAATACAGGACTACAAGTAAAAGAGATGTTTTCATGGCCAAAACAATAACAACAGTAAACCAATAACAGGCAAAGACATTGCAAACTAAATTATTTCCTCAGTGGAAATAAGTATTGGGGAAAGTTCAGTGCAGGCACTTACAGAATTGTGAGCAAAGCCCACCTTCAAGAAGTAACTAAGGGAGCAACAATGAAAGAGAGCATACTCAAGGAAACAGTGAGTAGTGGGGCAATCACCAGATTCCAGGCTCAATCATCTGATCTTGTTCTAGAATATTGGTGTTTCTCTGACCAGATGGGAGTGATCAGTTCCGGTCTATCCTTCTTCTTTCGTGGTGGAGAATTTGTTGGAGTGACAAGCAGGTTCCATGAATTTAATAAATCTTTTAGCATAGCAGGGGAGAAGCAGACATTTGTATAATTGTCCCTGGTGACAATAAGTTTCACTGGGAACCCCCAGTGATATGCAATATCATTCTCCCTGAGGGTCTTGGTAAAAGGTGCAAATTCTTTCCTCTTTAGCATTGTCCCTGCAGAGAGGTCGGGGTAGATTGAGATGTCCTTAAACCTCTCTGGAAGGTCAGAACTTTTCCTGATGGCTTTAAGGAAATTTTCTTTAGTGCGAAAGAAGTGGATTTTTGCAATGACATCCCTAGGTAAAGAGGGGGAAATGTGTTTTGGTTTAGGTAGGTCGATGAATTC
>JAODAL010042996.1:0-34283 GCA_025379985.1 Phyllomedusa bahiana | reverse complement strand
TCCACCTTGTGTGACCAATTTGAAAAAAACTTCAATTTCAGGGTTACCTGTGGTGGGGGAATTAGTACTTTTTTTTCATGTAGTATAACCCCTACCCTTTGACCCCTCATTTCCTCTATCAATTCTATCCAAATCCTCATCCCTGATAAATCCTCCTCCAAAATACCATATTCCTCACATCTATTTTGATCTACATTTTTGAAGAATTTATGCCATTTTAGTTTTCTCACAAATAAATTTAGGTCTTTAATCCATGTAAATTCTTTAAATCTAGTAGTTGGCACAAAAGAGAGGCCTCTAGATAGAATCTTTAATTCCTCCTGACTAAGTAGTCGTTCGGATAAATTAATTATTTGATTTTCTTTGCTTTTGCTACTCTCTTGCTAATCTCAGCGGTAGAGAATTTTCTGGAGAAGAAGGCGATGGGTCTGAGGTTGGTATATGTTTCAGTCCCCTGAGACAGGACGGCCCCTACACCCGTTTCGGATGCATCTACCTCCACAACAAAGGGTTGTTCTGGGTCCGGGTGGACCAAGACAGGTGCAGACGTAAAACATTTTTTCAGAGTAACAAATGCTTGCTCGGCTTCTGGTGCCCAGGAGGTGGGGTCACTCCCTTTCTTAGTAAGGTCAGTAAGGGGTTTAACAATCTCAGGAAAATTTCTTAATAATTTGCGATAAAGTTAGAAAAACCTAAAAAAACGTTGGATCTCTTTTAAGGTGGTAGGCCGTACCCACTCAGTGATGGCAGAAACCTTTTGTGAATCCATACTTATAGAACTGGACTCAATAAGTACCCCAGGAACCCAATCTCCTGGACTCCGAACAAACACTTAGACAATTTGGCGCATAGTTGATTCTGACGTAACCTGGAGAGAACCTCCCTGACATGATCTCGATGGGTATCATAATTCGGGGAAAATATGAGGATGTCATCTAGATACACAATTACAAAACGACCTAGAAGTCCCTGAAAATGTCATTAACAAATTGTTGGAAGACGGCATGGTGCATTACAAAGACGAAAGGCATGACTAAGTATTCGAAATGCCCCTCAGGGGTATTAAAGGCCGTCTTCCATTCATCCCCTTCTCTGATTCGAATCAGGTTGTACGCCCCCCGAAGGTCGACTTTGGAAAACCATTGGGCGCCCACAACCTGATTAAGAAGATCCGGGATCAGGGGAAGTGGATGCTGGTATTTTATTGTTATCTTATTGAGTTCCCTATAGTCAATACAAGGACGGAGGCCTCCATCTTTTTTCTCGACAAAGAAAAACCCAGCTCCTACCGGCAAGATAGACAGTCGTATGTGACCCTTTTCCAGGCTCTCCTTAATATATTGACGCATAGATTGTCGTTCCGTGGTGGATAAGTTAAAAATACGACCCCTAGGCAACTTCAGGCCCGGAACGAGATCTATAGCACAGACATAAGGCCAATGTGGCGGCAGAGTGTCCGCAACAGTCTCATCAAAGACGTCTTTGAAATCAGAGACAAAATCGGGAATGGAATGGTTATCGTTTATGGAGCATACCAAAGACTGTACGGTTTTCAAATGATCACCACATGAGTTCCCCCATTTTATCAACTCAGCAGTCCTCCAGTCAAACACCGGATTGTGGAGGCGTAACCAGGGTAAGAAATACCAGAAGCCACAAATGTAGTGGATATGTTTCGCTTAACAAATCCTCTAGAAGCCCAAAATATGAAAAAACCAAAGAGGAAAAAATAATGGCCTTAAAACATAACTTTTAATATATCAACGAGTTATAAAAAACACACATATCAGTACAGACATGATAGTCTCAATAACACAAAGAGTAAAAATACTCCAAAAGTAAGGCACACATGTGGGACAAAAAAAACTAGAAAAAATCCCTATGACGCCCTAGGTAAGGAAGCTATTACGCCCTAGCCTAAATAAACAGGAAAATCGCCCCAATAAGGGCGGTCCTGGCAGGAGCCTGACCTTGCAAAAACAGTTACCCTAGAAAAGACAATCCTATAGGTCCTATCCCAACATGTTTCGATCCACCAAGGATCACATCAGGGGATGATGAGGAGCAAGAGACCAACAGGCAGAAAAATTGTGCAATGAGAGTTATGACTAGTGCACAAGAAAGAAAGGGTACCTCAAGAGAGCTGTACAATTTATACTCACGGAGACCCAAGCAATTCAGTCAAAATACAGGGGGGCATGAGTTAGACAGCGCAAAAATGGGATACAGGCATCGATTACCAGATGGAAAGATCCTGCAGAACGATAGTGCAGGGAAAAACCGTCCCGCACCCTGTAAGGGTGTGCCAGCAGTGGCCGAGTGAAGGAGACCAGGGTAACCCTAGAATAATGTCCATGTTAAGTCCCTCCATGACAAAGAAAGACAGTTGTTCAAAATGCAAACATCCAACATTCAGGGTGATGTCGGCAGTTCGGTATTTTCTCCGTCCCTCCTTTAGGGGGGTAGAATCCGCGCCTGAAACCAAACAGGCCGAACATAGGGGAATTAGCTCTAAACCTAAGGCTTTAGCCACTGCCACGATAATAAAATTAACGGCAGCCCCCGAGTCGATCAAGGCATGGCAAGCAAAACTCTTGACCCCGAAGATTAGAGTTACAGGCAAGGAAAGCTTGTTATCCAAGTTAGGGGGTACCTGTACACCTGAGTTATCCTTCCTGACGTTCTTCAGGCGTTTGTTGCTTTCCCACGGAGACTTGGGCCTGGTGGGGCAGCTCCTCAGGACATGACTGGACTCTCCACAGTAGAAACACAACGCGTTTTCCACCCGATGTTTCCTTCTGATAGCTGCCGATGTGGAGCCCAATACCATAGGTTCCTCTCCTGAACCCCAAGCGGGCGATGGCAACGGTAGTGGAGGAGAAGGAGCAGAACCAGCAGAGAAAGGTTGGACAGGAGAGTCAGTCCTGAACTGCCCAGTGGACCTCCCAATCCTTTCCCTTCATCTCTCTCTCAACCTCCGGTCAATAGATATAGCCAAAGTCATAAAGTCCCCTAAAGTCTCTGGAATAGGATGGCTGACCATAGCATCCTTCACTGCCTCGGACAGCCTTTGTCTAAAGAGGGTTTTGAGGGGTTGGTCAGGCCACCCAATTACTGAACTCCATTGGTGGAACTCAGAGCAATAATCCTCAGCCGAGTGGCGACCCTGCTGGATGCACAGGAGATGGGTTTCAGCTAAAGCCGCCCGGTTGGGGTCATCATAAATCTGTCCCAGTGCTAGAAAAAATTTGTCCACCGAGCGCCATTCTGGGGCCTCGGGGAGTATGCCTAGTGCCCACACCTGTGGTGGCCCCTAGAGGAGTGACACCGCCATGGCAACTTTTTCAGCTTCTGAGGAAAAATGGGAAAACCGAAAAAACAGGCGGAAAGATTCCCTGAAGGTCCGAAATTTATCAGGGTTACCGTCGAAGCAGTCAGGAAACCGAATGTTAGGTTTGTGCTGCAAGTATTGTCCCAAAGGCCCTGGAGCAAGTGTGGGTACTGATGGGACGACTGGATCAGGGGCTGGGGTAGACATAGCGTCCAGACGAGCGACATCTGGGACATAAGACCCGCCATGCCCTGAAACTGGGTTGTTAATTCGTCCAGGCGGTCAGAAACCGATAGATCGGTGTTCATCCTGAACCGCCGGGGAATTTGTTTGGAATATCGGCCTGCTATAGTGTTAGGGATGGTCAGGGACGCACACAAGACATGGACAAGTTGGGCCCTGACACTGATCCCAGCCTCTGTCCCTGCCTTTTGGGGAACCCGACTCCTTAACAGGCCGGCCCCAACCTGAAGACTCAAGGCTACACTGAGCAGAGTGCACAAAGACAAACAAACAAAGAACACAAAGCCGTAGTCGGACGGTCCGAGTCAATAACAGGGCAGGCAGCGCGGTACAGATTCGTGAGGCAAAGGGAGAAACCAGAAACAAAGCAGAGATCAGTAGCACAGAGAAACGACAATATGACAGGCTAACTATAAAGGCAAGCAGTATAGCAGGCATTGAGAAGAGGAAGCAGTGGCTATATATCGGAAAAGGGTGGAAGTAGAGGAGCTAGGATAGGTAGAAAAACCTGTCAATCCAGAGAGCTGGTTAACCCCTATGAGTGCTGGAGGATTTCTGGCCAAGGCGTCGAACAGAAATCAATCAAGATACGAGGCTACAGGGAAGGGTTCGGACAAAGGCGGCCAGGCCGCAGTTATGATCGCCGCGGCCGGGGCCGGCGACCAGGGCCAAATGGCACGGACGTGACAATTAATTTGTAAATTAGATAGCAGGTGCAGCAACACATCTCAAAAAAGTTTGGACAGCGCTAACGACAGGCTGGAAAAGTAAGTGGCACAAAAAAACAGCAGGAGGTTCATTTTTCAATTAATGTATGTATAGAAGACAATTGCTCTATGTTGACTTTAAATGTTTTATACCAACCAAATTAAAATAGATAATTTTCAAGTATTTTTACCATATGTGTCAAACCTCATCTACTATACCTCATCTACTATATGAAGTATTATACATGTGGTAAAATATTAGCAAACTGGCTATTTTAATTTGGTTGTTTTAAAATATTTACAGTGAATCTAGTGCAATTGTCTTCTATACATATATTTTTTGCTCTTTATATTAAGGATTGTAACAGGCAATATGCTTTTGATAAGCTTTGCAGATTGTTTTCTGATGTTTGACATTTGGCGCTTATACCTAGTTGTGTCATTTTTCAATTCAGTCACGACTGTGTATAAAAAGAGAATGTTTAAAGAGGCAGAGTCTCTCAGAAGCAAAGACTTTCAGAGGTTCATCAATCTGCAAAACTTTGTCTACAACTTACATAAGACAAGAATAGGTCAACATTCCTCTCCTTAAGCTCCATTAATTGGTCTCCTCACTTCCCGAATGTTAACAGACTCTTGTAAAAAGAATGGCCATCACCTATAATACACAATAGAAGACATGGTCAAACTTTTTTGCGATGTGTTGCTGTCATCAATTTCTGAATGAGCTAATTTTTTAAATGAAATGGAGACATTTATAACTTTCACCTTTCTGATCTGTGTTCTATGTTCGGTTGTGAATAGAATATGGCTACTAGAGCTATCCAAGTCATTGCATACTAGTTTTCTTCATATTTTACACAGTGTCCAAACTTTTTGGGAATTTGTACAGTTATATGTGAAATATTTAGTTGGGTCAAACAGTAACAAAATATCTGCTATATTTGTATCCTCAAAATCTCTAAAAAAAAAACAGCGGCAAAAATCATTGTGTCTCCATCTGGTGATGTTCGAGAGGGAAATGGAGTAAATCTAACATGCTTTCTCAAGACTATGTCAGATAACAGAAACTACTCATACAGCTGGTATAAAAACAATGTCCTGTATGCGGAAGGAAGTAACAGTCTCTTAAAAATTCCACAAGTCTCCAGCCTGGATTCTGGATTTTATTACTGCAAAGTATGGAGCAATGTGAGCAGCAAGAGTTCAGCTGTGGTCAGTCTAAATGTTGCATGTGAGTATTATCTGCTCCTTTGATTCCTTTCTGTTTATAGATAATGTATTTATTACAGAAGTAGAAATCTTCACCAAAGATGACAAATTAACCAATAACTAAGAAATCACGTAAAAAATGTAATTGCTGTGTGAACAAACACCAGCCAACCTCACACGTCCACTGATTTCCTTGACCTCCTTTCCATATTCCTTCTTACATCATAGTGATGTTTTAGAGAGGGATCTCCCTATTCAAGCCCCAATTAGTGATAACCATGGAGGATCCAAAACAATCTCGTATTAGAAATTTGGCAATTTGCTGCCTCTGACAAAGTTCATAAAAGACCGTAGATTTGCCCCTGAATGTCAGTCAGAACCTAGAACCTAGAACCGTGGCAATCATCTGTTCCTCATGGTGAATTAAGTGTAAAGTCTTTTCCTGAATCTTGCATTAGTGATGCATTCTCCCTGTGTGGGCTCGCCGAAATTTAAAGAGACAGTACACCAATTACCTGGCCAATGACCTTTAACCACCGGGGACTCAAGGAAGTTCCTGCCTCTGCCCTGGGTCAGTTTGTTGATGTATCTTAATTGATCCTGACCTTTGCTGTGCTGGTTCCTGTAACCTATGTTACTGACATTCTGGTTCCAGAGATTCCTATGTTTATCCGTATTGCTGATACCCACCATTACACCAGTCTGCTACCTGCCTGGGACTCTGACACAGTCAACAGTTGCACCTGTCTTGACCCAGCATTCCAACTCTCACTGCAAGTAACCATGTCAGGGATAGTGACCTGGGGGTTCCCAGCAGCTAAGTCCATCTGGCCTTGTGGTGGGCTCCGGTGAAGACCGGGGGTCAATTAGGCTCAGCTCACTGGTGGGGTCTGCTGCTCCATCACTCACAGTGGCCCAGAGGATTCACATCTACCGGGATCCAACGGTAACAGTAGGCTATACCATTTTATTTTTTTAAATTGCAGCCTACTGCAATAGGATAAAAGAGGTATAAGCAAAATTTTTAATACATGTATACTATAAAATTGTATGCTTTATTATTTACATAATATGTTCAGATATTGTAAAGACATTACAAAGTGGGCAACCCCTTGAAGTATTATCTTAAAAAAGCTAGATGTTTTAATGCACACATCTCAAAAAGATTGTTATCTATGGGTAAAACCACATACATTTTCTTCTTCTGCACTGAACAGACGCACCACGGCATCTCCAGGTGATGTCCTTCCAGGACACGGCAGAGGGGAGGTCCGCCTTCATCCGCTGTACTGTAGACAGCTTCCCATCGGCAGAGATGTTAATTTATAGAGAAGACCAACTGGTTGCTTCCAGTAGATACAGTGACTCTGGGAATGAGAGATATCACGTTACATCATCCCATAACGAGCTGGTGGTCAATATCAAGAACCTAAAGCTGGAAGATGAAGGGAAATACAACTGCACTTCCACAAACAGCATTAGATCCACATCTCAATCAACATATTTCTATGTGCAGAGTAAGTTCCTCATTCTACTGAAAATCTAATTGATTATCCTTACGTAGTCTAGTGCTAAATCTAGTGGTATCTTGTATGCTCATTCAATATCATACCACAAGAAAAAAAAATCATCCTTGTCTCATTAACATTGCACAAGAAACCCTTTTCTCTGCTGCAAAGTTAGCAAAGAAAAAAAAGGGAACTAGGTTTCCAAAACTTGTAGAAATTGAATGAAATCCTACACCAAAGCCTTATGTAACAACTTATATCACAGGACAGATGTTTAAAACACAACTTTCCTTTTCACATAACAAAGTCCATTAAGACTAACCAAAAATATGTCACAAGACAAAGAAAAATAGGTTCTTGACCCTCCTGCCACAACCCAGAAGTGATGTGGTGAGTTTGCTCCTTGTCTACTTCAGATGTCCATGTCACCATTCACACTGAGATCCATAAAGGTGATGAAGAGGCCTTTAAAAAAATCACCTAGTCTGTGTCCTATTTATCAATGTGGGATTCACACCGGAACGCAAAATGGGTCCATATTGCATTCCTTTTCTCTACAGAAGATAGTAGGGTAGAATATGAATCCATTAGTTTTAGATTCAACTGTGGAGCGGCCCTTATCAGCTCAAATACTGTACTTTGACAGGTAGGGTACAGGTTCAGTGATTTTTGGGGTTAGTTTTTATCGTTATCATCGCTGTTATGGATATCAGTGTAAATAGTGACATGGAAACTCTGAATAACAGTGAGATTATCTCAAAAGAGGCGCTGAATATTCTGTAATAATTCTTGCTAGGACAAAGCAATCTGAACTAAACAACCTGAAATGTGTTCCTTAGTTTGTGGAGCTCCAAACAAGCCGAAAGGCTTCCACATCAGAATGATGGGATAGGCACCGGACAGTCACCATGATGTTTGTAACTTCTGGGTCCTACCTCCTTACCCTCTCAATGAGTCATTGGCTTCCCATCAGAATGGTGGTGTACAGTATTGAACAGCACAAATAGATGGTGGGAAGTTATTGGATCACCAATTTTTTGAAGCAATGTCAGAGTGAATTTAGGAAATGATATGGTATTCATGCGGTAAATGCTAAATGTGCAACATCGTCGGGAGCAGTTGCCTACGAAACCTTTAAGATGCCAAATACAGGAGACTAGGAGATTTTATATAACACGACAGGGAACTGCAAACTGGGCAAGATTACACCACTGTTCATGAGCTCAGAGCAAATGATATGGAGAAAAGAATCCAATATAGTCACTGGTTCCAGGCTTTTCTGAAGAAAAACAGCCAACATGAAATGTTCAAGAATATGGAGCGCAGCATCAAAATATGTCGGAAAATGGAAATCACTTCCAGCATCACATGTAATGTAATAGACTTCACATACAACAAGGGATGGGGCAGATTTTTTTTTGTTCAGATTGCTTAATACTATTGGGAGTCAGAAAAATTTTTTTTTGTTACTTTTTTGAGTGAATCCATTTGTAGAAAGCAGGGCTGTGGAGTCGGCAAGCCAAAGCCCCGACTCCGACTACTCAATTTCCCAAACCTCCGACTCCGACTCCCGACTCCGACTCCTGACTCCCGACTCCGACTCCTGACTCCGACTCCCTCATACACGGCGCATGTTTAAGTGATAACTTTACTGTAGTAAAATGGTAACATCCGGCTGTTTATCACCTTATGATACAATAATCAATCTATTTAAGTATAAAAGACACTGACAAGCAAAAGGGTAACAATGTTTTGATCTTTTGAACACTTGTGGGTAGAGTTGAAGAAAAAGCTGTATTTGTATCCAAGTCCAGTCTGCACCAACATTGTGAATGTGTAGAAGAAATCTGGGATCACATTTTGGTCAAGATATGCTTGAATCTGATCCAGAGCCCAGAAGAATTCAGACAGAGCTGAAAACCAAAGGTGGATTTCCCAAATACTAACAAAATAATAAAAATTAACATTTTGATTTTTAGGAGCAAAACAGTAACAATGCAGTTACAGGAAAGAATCTGCAGAACTAAGCAGATGCTAAATACTTGCAGGTCTCATTTATGTATAAGACCGGTAAGATGACTGTATATAAAATTACAGTAGCCTCATGTACAAAGCTGTAGTGGATGGTGAGATATGGAGCCTGAAAGTCACAAGCTCAAAACATTGTTACCATTTTGCTTGTCATTGTAAAATATATGTATTGGACATGACTTTAGAACACAAAAAAATTGTAAATATGCCAAACACTGCAGGAACATTAGTGGAGTCTCTGAATTTGTTCTGAGAAATAGAATTGACAAAAACCACAGAGAATATCAATACCTTTGGGCAAGATAGGTATATAAATTTTTAATGAAAATTACTGATAAAACCTAACAATTCCCTAAAATTGCCCTACCTAAACTGCCTAATACGTGGGGAACCCGCCCCAACAAAAGGGCGACCCCACCAGGAACCTTACTAGAAACCCTATAAGTGCCCTAGTGATAATACCTTACCCACTACACCTATGCATACAACTACAGTGTGTAGTGCCACCTAGACTAAACATCTGTCACCACCCACAACAGACTATATATACACGTATCACTGTCCCGACGCGTTTCCCCACCACCGATAGAGTGGGTTCATCAGGGAACAAAAACTCTTCTAAAGTGGCAACAGTACTATAAGGAATCTCAGTAAGTACCAAATATATACAAACAATAAAATACACGGTTCCCAGAACTAGAATACCGTAACAGCATGCATGAAAGAATATACATATACAATCGTGTGGATACACTCACGTCCCTTATGGTATACTAGGTGAGCGCCAAAGATGAGGCACTTCTCACACTCAGAGAGAGTCAGGACGACCAGGTGGCATGCTGGGCCGGATAGATGGTTTCGGAACCATCTATCCGGCCCAGCATGCCACCTGGTCGTCCTGACTCTCTCTGAGTGTGAGAAGTGCCTCATCTTTGGCGCTCACCTAGTATACCATAAGGGACGTGAGTGTAAACCACACGATTGTATATGTATATTCTTTCATGCATGCTGTTACGGTATTCTAGTTCTGGGAACCGTGTATTTTATTGTTTGTATATATTTGGTACTTACTGAGATTCCTTATAGTACTGTTGCCACTTTAGAAGAGTTTTTGTTCCCTGATGAACCCACTCTATCGGTGGTGGGGGAAACGCGTCGGGACAGGGATACGTGTATATATAGTTGTTGTGTGTGGTGACAGATGTTTAGTCTAGGTGGCACTACACACTGTAGTTGTATGCATAGGTGTAGTGGGTAAGGTACTATCACTAGGGTACTTATAGGGTTTCTAGTAAGGTTCCTGGTGGGGTCGCCCTTTGTTGGGGCGGGTTCCCCACGTATTAGGCAGTTTAGGTAGGGCAATTTTAGGGAATTGTTAGGTTTTATCAGTAATTTTCATTAAAAGTTATATTTTATATACCTATCTTGCCCAAAGGTATTGATATTCTCTGTGGTTTTTGTCTTATGATTTACGATACTGGGTAATATATATCGAAGTGGCTTTCTCCGCCTGGATAATAATAGGAGTACTGTTGTTGTTTTTTTTTTTTTGAGAAATAGAATTGCCTCCATCAGATCCTGCACACATGACCTCACATCTGATCTCATTATTTCCAGGCTACAGAACGGCCTCTCTACACTAACTTGGGTTGGGGGCAAAGCGGTGACCACAGGGGCAACGTCTCTAACAAGGTCAGGGTATAAAGGAATTTCCTCAGCCACAGTCAGTTTTGATGAATGGTTGAACTCTTCCACTTCTTTGAAAGCAGGTGAAAAATCTGTTTGCCATGGGGGCGGAATCTTTTCCCCTGGGGCAGCGCTTTGCCTGCTCCATGTCATCAATTACACTCCTCATGTGATAAGGCTGAAGTTATGGGAGCAGTAGCACCGGCCGGACCCAATTCCTCTTGCTCTTTGCACTGCATCGAACTAACTGGACCAACTAATTATATATTTTGGGAGCTGGAGTCGGTCCCTTTAATGACGACTCCGACTCCTGCAAAATAGGCACCGACTCCGACTCCACGACTCCGTCTCCACAGCCCTGGTAGAAAGGGAACAATCTGTATGGATCACTTTTGGACTGTCTTGGACCCAGTTTTATTGTTACCATTCTTGCTTTTTTTATTATATATTTTTGTTAGGTTTGTTATATTCATTGTATTTTGTCACATTGGTGGTACGCTGGCCACTTTATGAGTGGAACTGGGTTATTCTATCATGAATGGAGGAGGAGGTTGTCTTTCTGTTCTAGAATGAGAAGGTAGATTGGTCTTATCCAGCACCAAGAGAGGGTTCCTTGAGGATAAATTTTGCTGATACTCTGTAGCCTACATAGAACTCTGCTGCCATTCCTGCTCTAAATCAATGTATAGACTAAAGCCATACAATAAGCATTAACCATTATTACTTAGTGGGGTTGTCATATGTTCAGGGATGAAAGCAGGTTGGAGAATATAGAAAATGCCACGCTAACAGAGCTTATAGATATTTCAATATTTGCAAACATTACACATAATTCCATGTTTATTAGTTAACTAATTACCAGATCTGGCCAAACACTCCTCTGAAATGTAATTATAATAAAATGAACTGCCAAGAGTTTCAAAGACATCTCCTATGATTTCAATGAAGTCTCCATATTTGTAACTTTTGACATTTTTGATCTGAAAAATTAAGGGCGACATGTATGATTTTTGGCACCCTGGTGGCATTTTTTTGCGCCCATTTGTATTGTAAAATGTGCCTTAATCTATGAACCTGTTCTACTGCGGGTCATAGATTTAGCACTTTCTTGCTACAAAGTGACACTTCTGGCTCAGGTAAACCACTTTGAAAGTGCTCTACTTGTTCCAGCAGTAATGAGCCTGGATTTGCCGTACTGAAGTGTGTAGCTTTGTATAGTTGTAGTGCGAGACGCCTCCAGCACGCCGCCCCGAAATCAGGCGCATTACAAAGTGCCGCGGGAGCTTTGCAGTGTGCCTGATACTGAAGTGCGCCTGACTAATAATAGAGCGAACAGGGCTGTGCTAGTTTTGAGCCTGAAAAGACGCTAGACTCCTGGCGCAGCCCCGTTCATACAAGTCGCCCCAATTTGACAGCTAAAAAATCTAGAATTAGAAGACCCTAAGTCAAACCCATGAGGGCTGCAATAAGTGATCATTACTCAACTTCTGCTACCAGTGTTGAGATCCATGAAACTCAAGAACAGATGAATATACTATTAATTTAGAGAGGTAATCCAAGACTATAATAGATGTCAATAGAATATTTAAAAACCTCCTTTCTACTCTATTTTAGCTGCCAGAGTCCTGGTGTCCCCATCTACTGAAGTCCAAGAAGGTTCACAGGTGACAATGACTTGTAACGTTTTGAAGTCACTGGCTATGGAGGCCGAAAACGTTTGGTATAAGAACAGCAAATGGCTTAAGAAGACCGGGGACAGCTCATTGGTGTTTGACAATGTAAAGGACAGTGACACTGGGTATTACCACTGTGTTGGGCAGGGAACTAAAGACAGCAGTGTTTCCCAATCCATTTTCCTTCACGTGTCGTGTAAGTAAAGGTTTTGATTAAACATTTTTCCAAATTTTAGTTATTTTAAAATTATGAATAATATTAATATTATTAATAATAAATAATAATAATAATAATAATATGAAATAAGTTTATAAAATTTATTTCAGAATTGATCAAATTGGAGAAAACTGAAAAATTACAAATTCAAAATCTGTAAGGGTTTTTCCATTTGTTTGATGTTCACATGTCAAACATTAAACTGTAAGCTGTGAGGAAAATATCTGGGCAATTCTTCCTGCTGTAGCCAATAATCTTTCTTTGCTTATAGCATGAAAAAACTGTCAAAATTTCCAAATTTTTGCATTTGTGTGAAACTATTTTACTGAAAAAAAAAAAAGTTAAGGGATACAGAACCGGCAAAAATATAAACAATATAGTATGCAAATACTAGTATTTAACAAAGTGTGCATATACATAAAGATATACAATTAAAAAAAGTGCAATGTGCATAATAGTTGTACATAATACAGTATATATTTCATAAAAGATATGTTCAAAAAAGTTATAGAGTCAGAAATACACATATAGAACATCAGTCATCATGACCATTTCTTTGTACATATAGTTTATGAAATATACACTGCATTATGTACAACTATTATTTCATTGTATATCTTGATGTATATGCACACTATGTTTGGGATACATTTTGCTTGAAAATGGCTCCATGGAGGACTTAAAACGTAGCATGTATTGACTTGAGTGATTAAATCATTCTTTTTTTTTCCTTTGGTGGTGCTGCTTTTCTCTATTTCGAAACTATTTTACTTGTTATAGGCATTTGATTTAAACAGGGTTGTCAGATTTTTTAGAGGCCACAGTCAGTTAAAATCCAGGTCCCCGTTAACCACTGCTTCTTTGTTTCCTTTCGACATGCAGGAAAGGCCATTGACCAATTAATTGCAAAGTGGGTCACCACTCTGGTCCTCTTGAAATGAAAAAAATTACCGGACAACCTTCTTAAGATTAATATCTCTGCCATTTTTTTTTTTTTTTTTAAACCTAGATTTTTTCCACTTTGTAAAAGCCAAAACAACAAAAATCCATAAGTGGAACTTTGTTATAAGTCTTTCCCAGGGAATTAAATTGAAAGTATGGGTAATGTTTTTTTTTTTTCTTTCTCTTTTTAATCCGCATAGACCCCTAATGAATATACAATTACTTTTCCAGAGAACCCCCAAACAGTATCTCTCTCTCTGGAGGACCTGACTTTTCCTGCATTACACAGACAATCCATTGATGTGACTTGGTGCTCTGTGACACATAATTTCCTCCATGATGGTGCCGCCAAGAAATAAAACCTGTACTTCCTAGTTTCCCTACATGTAGCAGTTGATTGCTGTGTATATAGCGATGGGGAATTTTGTGATCTGCTTATTATCAAGGGACCTTTTAACAGGAAGTAATTGTTGAAAGTGAATAAACCATAATTTTCAGTCATAATGATAATAAATAATGTTCTCTTTTACACAATAGTTGTTTGTTTGGAACAGAAGTTAGTTCTTCAGTGTAACAATGCAGGTTTCTACAAGGTGACTAAACTGAACCTTATCTTTAACTGTACCTTTTGGAGTCCTAACAGTGGCTCCGAGTACTTAGGTAGAACCAAATGGTAGCAAACCAAGCAGACCAAAGGGATAATAATATAACACATGTATCAAATACAGTACTAAAGAGGGACATACCATTACATGGTGGAGTGGTGGAGTTTGCAGAGTGACAAGGCAGAAGATGAAGATGGTGGAGACACAAATAAGGACAGCAACACAGAAAGCTTTAATCTAGAACAACAAGAACTGACTCCAATTAATTGTCTCTTAAACTTAACTCTAGACCTATTCCTTACACTCACCGTAACACAAGACACCACTGACTCTCTCTAAAAATATGCTCAAAAATTTTCAAGACAACTTCAGGGCCAAGAAAAATCCAAGACTGAACTCAGGCAGAAACAGCACTGACAATAACTGAGATAAACAAAACTCCAGAAGTAAGACACACTGACTAAGAAAAATCCACAAGGCAAGGTGAGATAGGACAAGATACATCTAGGGCAACATGTATCATTTTGGCTCCCAGACGCCATTTTTTTTGCACACATTAGTAGAATAGAATGTGTCTGAATCTATGAACCCGTTCTACTGCGGCTCATAGATTTAGCGCTTTCTAGCTACAAAGCGACACTTCTGGCTCAGGTAAACTATTTTTAAAGTGCTCTACCTGTTCCAGCAGTAATGCGCCTGGATTTGCCCTACTGAACCTATAAATGTATAGCTTTGTACGGTTGTAGTGTGTCCCGCCTCCGGCACGCCCCCCGATCTCAGGTACATTACTGCGGGCGCTTTGTAATGCACCAGATTTTGCAGTGCGCCTGATATTGGAGTGCACCTAATACTGGAGTGCGCCTGGTTGAAAATAGAGTGAACAGGGCTGCGGCAGTTTTCTGGCTGAAAAGACGCCAGACTTCTGGCGCAGCCCAGTTCATACATGTCACCCTTAGATTCTAGATAACTAGATGAAGAAAACTTAGCAGCTTATTAACTACAATCTCTCAAAACAGAAAATTTCACTAGAACTTCACTAAACAAGTCTGGACTGGGCTACAAAAATGTAGACACTTTGAACCTAAAAACAGGACACAAGACACAAATGAACCGACCTCTGCTATCAACAAGAACTTATTTAGCGATCCTATTAATCAATCACTCCCCTCTAAGAGTATGTTCACACAATGTACTGCGGTGCGTACAGTACATGCCGCAATACATCGTGTGTCTTGGGAGCTTACGCTGATCAGTGTGTACTTCCACGGTGCTGGGGAACCGGCAGCCCGCCGACCCCATAGTCATGCATTACTCATGTCACTTATCTCCCTGAGTGTACAATATGATCGTACGAGCGGGGAGAGGAGGCCTAATCCATAGTTCTCTACGAGGACTATGGATTACCGTAATTTTGGCGCGCATCTCACCTGTATTAGAGTGCAAATACGCAGCGAAATGCGTGCCGAAAGCCTAAATGATAGGCTGTGCAGCATGGTCAGTTGATAAGCTCAGAACATGAAAAGTTGTATCACAACTCAAAACAAATTTTATTTTTAAAAAAGATGAAAAAGCAGGAAAATCCCTGCTGATTTTTACACCCATAGCTGCTATTCCGACTGTAAGTTTCAAGTATTCTTATGATTTTGGAGACTACATAGTACTTATCATCTGGTCTCCTGCCTACTTATTAATATACATAGACCGTCTCTTCTCCTAGATGTGTCAGGCATGCGGATCACACCAATATCACACCGTGCCTCTACTAGACCCAATTTAGTTATTAAATACAGGGCAGAAATGTCTAAACTGAGGTAGAAAATCCACAATACAGTTCATCTGGGCCTTATAGATGGCAGATCTCTTATCTTCTTTTGAGGTTTAATAAACTTCAATGAAGAGCACTGCTAAAATAAAATAAAACATGACATTTTTAAATAAAAACAAATGTCTTTTTGTAGTGGACATTGACAAAATAATCTCTCTCTTTTCCAGATGGCCCCCGAACACCAGTGATGTCCTCGTATTGGGAAACCCAGAGTGGACAGTTGGGCATCATCCAGTGCTCAGTAGACAGTGACCCACCATCCAGCTTGGCTTTGTACTTTAGGGGGAAGATGATGTGGTCATCTGACTCCAATGGTTCCCTGGGTAGAAGGATAAGAATATCGTCTTCACAAAATATGGTAAAGATGGAGATCAGTGAAGTTCAGCTGGAGGATGAGGGAACATATCTATGTACAGCGACAAATTCTGTTGGAAAAGCAAGTGCAATGGTCAACTTTACAGCACAAAGTAAGATATTCTATTTTTTTCATATTAGTTATTCAGTGATTTACAGATTTTAGGATTTCCTACCTTCCCATGTCAATCTAATGAGACAAAAACACCACTTTAAATAACAATAGGAGCCCAGGTCCCGGAGCAGACAGATGTCAGTGCACCTCTGCTAACCCTACTGTGCATGTGGTCTCAGAGCAGACATATGTCACTGCACCTCTGCTAACCCTACTGTGTATGGGGCTCCCCGACAGAATTCAATGCACCCTGCTAACCCTACGTGTATGGGGCCCCGGAGCAGCAGATGCCCACTGAAACCTCTGCAACCCTACTGTTAGGAGCTCCCGAGCAGATGGATGTCAATGCACCACTGTTAATTAAGTTGCATCGACAGGAAAGGCTTCAATTTTCACAGCAGTATTGAAATTTAATGGGTATTACGTTGACTGGATTGGCATATCAGGAAAGAAACAATGCTGGAAAAACACAAGCTGGTTGGTGCCAGTGTTACTGTCTGGGAAAGGTTTTCAGGGCATTCTCTGGGCCACTCATCCATGTAGAAGGTGCTGTCATTCGTTCTGAAATTGAATCCATCTTTGCAGATCACGTACACCGATACTTATTGCTTATCTTCCACAGGGTGGTTGGGATATTTCCCACAGCTAGAAATATCCAACATTGGTTGGAAGAGTATGACTAAGACTTATAAGTACTATGCTGGTTCCTAATCCCCAGACTTGAACCTAAGTGAACATGTGCCTGGATGGTGGTGATGGCTCTGTGTCCCCTACAGCAGCTGTGGGATAGAGTCGGCTCCAGATACCTTGGACAACAAACCAGGACCTTATTGAGTCACTCCCAGCCCATCTAGTTGCTGTCTGTGGTGAATATGGTGGTGACTCTGGATATTACCTGCTAGTCATAATAATGTAACTCCACTGTGTAGCTACTTCTGACCTATGATGGCATCATTTGCTAAACATTCAGAAATGTTATGCACTTTTTTGTATTTTATTACCTTTGAAAACCACTTTAAGTATACAGTTGATAAGTGTTTCCTATCTTCTCAGCTTCTCATGTTGTTTTACAGCCACTAGAATTGTGATCAGTCCATCATCTGTGATTCAAGAAGGACAAGCCGTGAACCTGACTTGTGCAGTCACCACTGAAGCTGTGGATGCAGTGACATACACTTGGTATAAAAATGGTGTCATGTACTTAGAGGGTTCTACAAATACGCTCCAATTCACAAGTGTGGTGAGTGAAGACAGAGGAGCATTTTACTGCAGTGTCCAGAGTCCGCATGGAATCAGGAGTTCCCAGACTGTTACACTCAATGTCCATTGTACGTATACAATGGTTGAAACAACAAGTAATACACTACATGTTATAGTCATTTGTGGAGCACATGCAGATATGTCCTTTCCCCTTGTCTTAAAGGAATTGTCTATTAACCCCCTTAACGATGCAGTCATTTTCAGATTTCGTTTTTTCGTTTTTTTCCACCCTGCCTTCGAAGAACTATATCTTTTACTTTTCCGTCTACATAGTTGTATGAGTGCTTGTTTTTGCGGGACAAGATGTACGTTTGAAAGGTGCCATTACCAGTATCATATAATGTATTGGGGAACCTCAAAAGATTTCTATTTGGGGTGAAACGTAAAATACCCCAAAATTGCAGCAATTTTTCTGGGGGGTTTGAATTTATGGAGTTCACTGTTTTATATATTACCTACTATCTGTATTCTGCAGGTTGATACAATTTTGATTATACCAAATTTGTAGAGCATTCATTTTATATAAGTACTTTTAAAATGAATAATACTTTTTCTAATACTGTAGAAATCCAAAATAAGCTACCAGCATAACTTAGAACTTTCAAAGTAATACACTTACTTTAGTAAAATTTGACACAGACATATCTTGGTCTATGACACACATCACACTCAGGGCTCGTGGGCTGAATCCAGCCAACCACATCATTTCTTGTGGTCTGTGAGAGCTTAGACACAGCGAGCAGTGGTGCACGAGGTTTGGACACAAAAAGACTGGCTCCCCACTTTCCCCAAAGAATAGAGCCGCACCCTTGCAGAGGCATAAGGTCCAGCACAGGGCCAACTTGGATTCTGGGCTCTAGCATGCACCTCCCTAATGTTCTGCTCAGCAGGTCATTGGTGGTGACATAGCTCTGTCAGCCTTACCCAGGACCCTGACCACAATCTGAGGTTGGAAGCTTGGTGCATCAGAGAAAGAAGCAGCTGGCTATTATAAAACCATAAAAAGACTCTTTGGTCCTTTACTGACCACATGGTGCACCACGGCCCTTTGAGAGCAGACAAAAATACTGAAGTAGCCTTTTTTGAAAATTAGTTTGATAACCCTGGCCTATGAGAAACATGAGAAAACCATAGCAAGTGTTAGAAGTGTTCATCATTGGCATTCACACATGCACAAAGTGAAGGCCAGCTGTTCACCACCCTAGTCAGTAGACGTTCCTGCTTCTGACAGTGGACTTGTGTTCTGTAGTGGCCACATGCATCACTCCTGTGTGTTATCATTCAGTATGATTTCTTTCAACAAATGTCTTCCTATTTCTTTCCCTGGTACATGTTAGCATAGAACATTTTTTCACAACAAGTCACAGACATTCATGGTGAGAGAAAACATTTAGGGCGTTTTGCACCATGTTTATAGAAGTAAACACATTTATAATTTTTTGATGCCAAATCTAGGCCCAGAACTGATAGAACAGCCAGACCAGGGTAAAGGTGGTGTCTGAGCCAGACTTGTGGTATTGGCTCTACACTGCGTCTGTACGTATGACCTGCAGAAGAACAGCCAGACCAGGGTAAAGGTGGTGCCTGAGCCAGACTTGTGGTACAGGCTCTACACTGCCCAGTATGTATGACCTGCAGAAGAACAGCCAGACCAGGGTAAAGGTGGTGCCTGAGCCAGACTTGTGGTATTGGCTCTACACTGCCCTGTATGTATGACCTGCAGAAGAACAGCCAGACCAGTGTAAAGTTGGTGCCTGAGTCAGACTTGTGATATTGGCTCTACACTGCCCTGTATGTATGACCTGCAGAAGAACATCCAGAAAAGGGTAAAGGTGATGCCTGAGCCAGACTTGTGGTATTGGCTCTACACTGGACTGTATGTATGACCTGCAGAAGAACAGACCAGGGTAAAGGTGGTGCCTGAGCCAGACTTGTGGTATTGGCTCTACACTGCCCTGTATGTATGACCTGCAGAAGAACAGCCGGACCAGGGTAAAGGTGGTGCCTGAGCCAGACTTGTGGTATTGGCTCTACACTACGCCTGTATGTATGAACTGCAGAAGAACAGCCAGACCAGGGTAAAAGTGGTGCCTGAGCCAGACTTGTGGTATTGACTCTACACTGTCCTATATTTATAACCTCCAGAAGAACACCCAGACCAGGGTAAAGGTGGTGCCTGAGCCAGACTTGTGGTATTGGCTCTACACTACGCCTGTATGTATGACCTGCAGAAGAACAGCCAGGCCAGGGTAAAGGTGGTGCCTGAGCCAGACTTGTGGTATTGTCTACACTCACCGGTATGTATGACTTGCAGAAGAACAGCCAGACCAGGGTAAAGGTGGTGCCTGAGCCAGACTTGTGGTATTGGCTCTACACTGCCCTGTATGTATGACCTGCAAAAGAACCGACCAGGGTAAAGGTGGTGCCTGAGCCAGACTTATGGAATTGGCTCAACACAGCCGTGTATGTGTGACCTTCTGAAGATCAGCTAGACAGGGGAAATGTGGTGCCTGATACAGTCTTGTTGTTTTGGCTCTACACTGCACCTGTATGTATGACCTGCAGAAGAACATGGTCATACATTCTTGTGCATTCTATACTGCCTTAAAGCTATTTAGAACTGGCCTGTCAGCACCAGGATTCCTACATGTCACCCTAAGTCTGTAGTTGTGACTGTAACTCCTGATTTGTTGGTTAAACACTTCCAATATATAGAGTGGTAATTTCTGGTCTGCTTAGAAAGTTATGGCAGATACTTTTAACTAGTGCCTGACTGGGGCGCCTGGGGCCCACCAGCAGAGTTAATTCTTGGAGTTCACCAGTGGAGTTGATTCTTGGGTCCCATCAGTCGAGATCATTCTTGGGGCCAACCAGTTGAGATGATTTTTGGGGCCAACCAGTTGAGTTGATTCTTGGGCTCCACCAATAGAGTTGATTCTTGAGACCCATGGGTAGAGTTGATGTTTTGGGTCCACAATTGATGTTGATTCTTGGGGCACAGTCTGCAGCTACTGTAAATGACTGTCCATACTGCACATGATTGTTACACCATGCCTAGGGACCCACTGGGGGTTTCCTCTGTCCCTCTGTTGGCCAGTCGGAGCCTGCTTTCAACACTTGCCATGACTTCCTCATTTTTCTCATAGACCAAACTTCACTTAATGTACTTTTTTTTAGAAACTGCATATAATGTAGAACTTCTTACAAACAGCTAATATATTATCTTATTATGTTTTACACTTTTCCTGTCCAGATTCTCCAAAAAATGTGTACATAAAATCATTTTTGGATACAGAGCACAGCAAAACAGCCATCATCCTAGGCGGTGCCGACAGTAATCCGCCATCAGATTTATCGGTGTATAAAGATGGACAGCTCATAGCTTCTTCAACTGATGGTAAAAAGTCCAGTGAGAGGATGCACGCTCACTTCTTGCCAGACATGATGAAACTAGAAATCACCAACATCATGTCCAGTGATGAAGGGAGCTATGTACTGATTGCCAAGAACATCATGGGAACAAGCCAAGCCTCCATTATCTTTAATGTGGAAGGTAAAAAATAACAGCTGAAAATATTTTAAATGGCTTTAAATGCAAAAAAGACATTCTTCTGCCCCTTGACAACCATGCAGATATTTAGTATGGGGATAACCCTTGGTTCCAAAATTCACCTGACTCCTCTTTTTATTTCTCAGAATGGTAGTTTGAGTTCATTGTAAAATTATGTAAACAGCTCTGTGCTAGGACAGTGAATTAGGCAGCTCTCTCTTTCCCTCTCCCAGCAGGAAGTAACAGCATGCTATAAGTCAGCAATTATCAATAACAATGCATTCATCTATTGAAATGCATGTACTTAATCTCTTGTCTCTCTATCTTTTTATAACTAAAAAAAATTCAGTGAATGCTAATCATCCATTAAACAATTTTTAAGTTTTTTTACATGGTTAAAGTTTTGATTGGCAGTTTGTATGGCTTCCAAGAAATTGCAAAGGGAATCTACAAGAAAAATTCTAAGGGGTTGTCCAGCACCAAATTATTGTTCACTGGGGCCAGAGTAAGTATCAGAATTTTTTTTTTTATACTTACCCACATGTCCCCGTCCAGTTCTGTTCCAGAGCTCAAGGCGTTCCCTTACTCTTGACTTCTGGGTTATTGTCCCGATATGCAGTAGAGGCTCGCACTTCATTGTTAGTGAGTGTAGGATGAGCCTCTCACATGCGTTGGAACAAGAACATGGAAGTCAAGGGGAGCGGATAGCTAAGGACCTCCAGACCGGCAGTGGTTGAGGACCTGTAGGTCAAAATAACTTTTTAAAAAATGTTTTACGCATCCTGACCCCAAGAAACATTATATTTTATATGATGGACAACCCCTTTAATGTTTTTAATTCTCTTAAGTTTTATTAATTTTTTTTCCTTTCCAAGAATATTTGTGTCTGTAAATTTTCTTTTGTTATCCATTTTTTAGATGTCCATGTTCTTGTCAGTCCATCCACAGAACTGAGAGAAGGATATGCAGTCACATTGACTTGTGAAGTTTTAGATAATCCTCAGGAAATAATAAGCTACACCTGGTACAAGAACAGTGGGTGGTTCCAAGAAGTCACACTGAGCTCCTTTAGGCTTGGGAAAGTCAGTAGTAGTGACGCCGGATTATATTCATGTGTAGCACACACATCAGACGGCTCCAAGACATCTCCACCAGTCTCCTTATCTGTGCTATGTGAGTAGGTGTAATTGTACATATCTTTTTGACATTTTTGGTATTGAAAAAAATTGTATTGGTCTTCGATTAAAACCTCATTGGACTTTGCCAAAAGTCAAAAATTATCTTAGCTTGATGAATCTCATTAGGCTATAAAATTAGCACTTATTTATTATAGATTGCATGATCTTTGGAATCCTGTTTTGTTGATCCATTTAAAAGCAATGCACTTACAGTCTAAACCAGGTCTACACATCATATGGCCTGTGGGTTGCTTATGGCAGACAAATGGTTTTTAGCCTCTTCCAAACCAGACCACTAAAGCGTAGAGCTGTGCACCCAGTCCATAAATGGGAGATCATGTGTGTTCCAGAGGCATTCCTAGATGATTTGTAGGCATTTTGGGCTGGTCCAGAGGTGGTCTCAGTTGATTTGGGTCATTTCAAGGTGGTTTTAGTCTCCACCTCATGCCAAGTTGTGCAAGTCTGGTGCAAAATAATTAAACTCATTCACTCAGTGCAGATCTTGCTATTTAAACAATTGGTTATCCTCCTACCAAAAGCAGCAGCACTCTTGCTCCCCTTCAAACCATCTTCAACTCTGCTGGCCGTCTTATCCACCTCTCTCCTAGCTACTTCTGTGCCTCTCCCCTCTGCCAATCCCTTCATTGGCTTCCCATTGCCCAGCGAAACAATTTCAAGTTACTAACCATGACCTACAAGGCTCTCCATAACCTCTCTCCTCCATACATCTCTACCTTAATTTCCAGATATCTCCTCTCAAGAAATATCTGCTTCACACAGGACCTTCTTCTCTGCTCTCCTCTTGTCAGCTCCTCACACAACCGTTTCCAAGACTTCTCTTATGCTTTCCCCACTCTCTTGAACTCACTGCCCTAACACATCAGAGTCTCTTCCACTTTCAACAGCTTCAAAAACAACCTGAAAACCCATCTCTTCAGGGGTCTATAACCTACAATAACCCCGCTGTCACCACATCCTCCAAAAACATGTCTGCCCCTCACCTTCTGTCTCTTTCCCCCTTCCTTGTAGATTGTAAGCCCTCACGGGCAGGTTCCTTTTTCCCTGTGTCCATTGTTACTTACATATGGTCCCATTGTACTTGTTGACTTCTTTATTTTTAAACCCCCCATTGAATTTACACACCCTGGAATCAATGGTGTTTAAAAATATTATTAAAAATAATCCCAAGTAGACATTTTTTTGCCCCCGAGTGGGGGGTCTGCAATTTTCCTTAAAAAAGGGACAAAACCCAAAGGACAGGGGGTTAGAATTCTTCCCCTTGTAGCAATGCCCCCCCCCTTTTTTAATTTAAAGAAAACATTGGAGCCAAAATGAGGATGCTAGTAGCCAAGAATCAAAATTGAAAATAATAATTTCTCGGACCCAGAGAGCAAGAGATGGGTGCTCATGCATATGGTTCTATAACTAAAGTATTTGGGAGATGCAAAGACCTTCAAGCCAACAACCACTTGGTTTTTAAATAAGAGCCCCCAAAGTTTTCGGCCATTTCTCCACACTCCGAAATCAAACTGATAATAAGCAATCATTTTACTGAGAGGTAGAGTTCCCAAAGATGACCATAATACCCTACTTATATAAATGTGGCTACCTGGCTTCATGTAAAACACTAAATGGGACACAACTAAGTTAATCTGTGCCCTAAAAAAAGGGGACAGAAATGGAATAGCAAGAAACCTGCATTCAAGTAGAATTCAAAGGATTCCATAGTAAATGAGATGGGTTCCCTCTAACTAATGACAGAAAACTGAAACAAAAGATAATAGAAATAGTAAAGGCATGGATATCCCAAAATTAGAGAATCTACAGAGAAACAAAGTTTAGCTTGACCGTGATATCACGTTTTTTATGCATTATCTGTTTTTTTAAAACAAAATCCATCAAAAACTTTGGGAAAACTTGAGTAACATTCGTCTGCAATACATGTCCTTAGGGGTAAAGTTAACTTTTGTACATTTTCCATGGTAATGATAGAAAGCAAAACCCTTTTTCCAAAAATTTGGTAAAATTCCTGTACCTAAAGGGGCCCTCAATTTCTGCCCCAAAAAAGTTTGCAATGGTTTAACGCTATAGTTACACCCATGCGGGTCCCTTTTATCTCTTGAATTTAAAGAAACCAAACGGAAAAATTTTTGGCAAAATAGCTTAAGTGGGGGTTCCGAGTCATCAAACTCGAGACAGTGCAGGGGTATCCTTTTTAAGGAGATAGCCATAACTTTCATACAGGCCTCTATATTTATTTTGTTTTCTTTTTTTTCAATATCCCCCAAAGGGAATTTGTCCCTCACTTCTTTTTTTAAATCCAGGAAAGACCAAGGGTAAAAGGGTTTACTGTGGATAGCAACCCAACATCACAACATATCTATCAAAGGAAATGATCATTAGCCCCCTTTTAATTTTCTGATTCTCCCCAGCGGCTAAAACGTATTTTCTCATAACGTTTTTGAGGCTAAAAATTGGAGAACACAACAGATACCAATAGAAACACATGCCAGGCTCATAATTTCTTGGCACGGGAAAATCCCCTCCGTTTAAACCAAAGGAGTATATTTATGTCCCCCGTATCCCTGTGCTAGACAACAACTTTTGGGATGATTATTTTAAGCAAGTGATTAACAAATTTGACCCCATGATAAAAAAAAGGGATAGTTTGTATAATTCTTCCCCTATGTACTTGATTCTATCTTTTTTAATTCGCCCCCCATTTAAAAAAATAAACTACTATAATACTGTTCCCTTGTCAAGAAAAAATTTAAATCATATCTCCCCCAAAATACAAAAAATAACTACAAATACTGCCCCTATGTACAAGAATATTTCCTATAATATGCCCCTATGTACAAGAATAAACTCTATTTTCTGGGGGGGCCCTATGTACAAGAATTTTTACTATAATACTACTCCTAGTACAAAAAAAATAATACTATAATACTGCCCATGACAAAATTAACACTATAATTCGTCCTTGTACAAAATATAACAAATATAAAACTGCCCTATGGACAAAAAAAATAAATACTATAATACTGCCCCCATGTACAAAATATATTTCTATAATACCTCCCATGACAAAATATAATACTATAATACTGCTCTATGTAAAGAAATAACTACTTAATACTGCCCCCTATGTAAAGAATATAACTACTAAAATACTGCCCCCATGTACAAAAATATAACTATTAAACTGCCCCCATTACAAGAATATAATACTTTAATTTCGTACCCCTATTGAAAAGAAAATAACTCAAAATACTGCCCCCCTATGTACAAGAATTTGTTACTATAAAGCTCCTATGACAAAGAATATAAAATACTAAATCTTTCTCCCAGTACAAGAAATAATACTAAATATCCCCTATGCCCCGAAATAAATACTATAATACGCTCCTATTACAAGATATAACTACTTAAAAATGCCCCCTATGTACAAAATAACTACTTTAAACTGCCCTTGGACAAGAAAATAATTAAAAATACTGCCCCAAAATCAAGAATAAAGTTTTCTATAATAGCTCCCATGTACAAAATAAAATACTTAAACTGCCCCCTATGACAAGAAATAACTACTATAATACTCCCAGTCAAGAATATACTATATACTGCCCCCCCTTACAAGAATAAACTACTAAATACTGCCCCTAAGTACAAGAATATAAACTATTAAACGCCTCTAATACAGAATATACTACATAATACTGCCCCCCTTTTTACAAAAATATAACTCTATAATATGCCCCCCAGTACAAGAATATAAAACTATAATACTGGGCCCCCATGTACAAGAATAAACTACTATAAAACTGGGGCCCCATTTCAAAATATAACTACTATAATACTGCCCCCTATTCATATATTAAAACTTTGGGAAAAATTTTAACTTTTAACTCTCCAGAACCTAATACTTTTTTCCAAAATACCACAAAAAATTTAAAAGTGAACTTCTGTTTTTTTTGCCCCTATGGACCAATATTAACAATTTTGGCCCCATTAGATAAAAATCTTTAAAAGGTTACCAGGTTTTACTTTTTAAATTACCAAAAATGACATTAAAAACTTAATAAACAAAAGACAAAATTATAAATTAAACCCGTCCCTTGTAACCAGAAAAAAACCACAATAAGTTCCCCTGGGGATAACAACATAAAATCCCAAGCCCCAAATTTAGGGAAAAAAATTGTCCAGCCCAAGTACTCTAAACTCTCCAGCAGTTAAACAATGTTTTCTCTATAGATAAACCCAAAAACTCCCCATTGGGAAAATATAATATTTAATGCCTTTGAAAACAGAACTCCCCATGACACAAAAAACTAATAACGTTGTACAGAAAATAATCTTAATGCCGAACTAAATTAACACAAAGTCCTTGAGCCCCTTAGCCCCACCCAGCCTATAAAATTCCCCTTCTCTATATTGCCCCGAAAAATTTTAATCAAATACTGCTTGGCAATAAACCCTTTTGCTTTCCCAAAAAGTACAAAAATTAATTTTTTTACATCCAATAAAGGGAGCTCAAGCTTCTCAGCTCCTTTCCCATAATGCCTTTTGATATGCAGATGCCTAGAGGAGTGCAAAAAGGCCATTTCAAATCACCACACACCTATATGGTGCTCTCCCCAAGGAGAGATATTCCACTTTCTGATACAGTCTCAATAGGACAGACAAGCAGTATAGACTCCACAGCAGGCACAAGTCTGTCTCTAGGCTGACCATAAACAACAAACAGTTAAACCTTATAAAACTGTGTGAAGCCGGGTATACAATAAATTGATCTCTCTACGAGCAAAAATTAGAATGGATAATCTGTTCCTTCTCAGTCTCAAGCAATACTATAGACAAAGTGGAGCAAATTACAAAAATAGTCATTCCCTACAATGAACAGAACTATTCAGAATATGGATTTATTTTCTTCAACCTTAGAATTGACACTTTTTTCTTACATGGGTGGCTTATTTCACAGGTGCAAGGCTGAAGGTCGTTCCATCTGAGGAGATACATGAAGGTGACTCTGTGACACTTACTTGTGAGGTCCCCAGGATGGAAAATACAACCTATACTTGGTACAAGAATAACAAGTGGTTCCATGAAGGTGATGAGAAGACATATGTACTGGTTAATGTCTCCAGTGCAGAAACAGGTTCCTACCACTGCCAAGCTAATCACTGGAAAGGGAACAGAGCCTCCCCTCTGGTTGGAATAAATGTCCTATGTAAGATTCCCTTCTGCATATTTTGTATGATTTTTAACTTCTGTTCCCATCTCCCATCTGTGGATTCTGTTTGTAAAAAATACACAATGGATCCCTTGGGCACCTAACAACCCTTTTTGACTGAGGTGTCAAAATGTCATTGGAGTTTAAAGAGGGGGGTTTTTTCCGGGTCTAAGCCTTAAAATTAAAACGGTAAGCCCAAAATATTTAGCAACAGGTTGAAAAAGCCCAAGTCTTTTGAAAGACTCAAGCTCCATGAGGTGACCATCAACAAAGGAATGTGCGTACCAACACTTAAGGGATGTTAGGGGTATGCATCAAACCCTTTTAATGGGGTTCCCCCTTTGGGGACATCATCCAGAAATGGGCCCCAAAAATCTCGCTCAAGGGTAAGCCCCATACATTTGTGCACAACACCCCAATCCTGTTCTATGGATTTTAAAAGCCCCCAGTCCCCCAGGGCCCCCAAAAAAAAAAAACACCCCCCGGAAAAGGTTTGGGGGTGGCCCGGGGTGGGGGACCCCACTCACGACTTTGTGGAATATCCTATTGATATGCCATGAAAGCTCAGTGGGGACATCCTTTTAAGTTGTCGATTACCGGGGAAATTTTACCTTTTCGGGTTTCTGTCATCTTAACTATAGCACCCCTTTTAAAACCCAAAGGGGTAAATTTGGGCATTTTTTACCTGACACAACACCCATAAAATTTTTGCATATTACAGATGGCCCCAAGAATCTGGTAATCTCATTCTTCTTAGAGTCCAAGGGACAAAAGAGAGGAATCCTATCCTGCAGGTGACAGCCCCCACCATCCTATTGACTTCAAAAAAATAATTACCCTGGGCAGTTCGCAAAAAGACAGGGGACCGGGGCAGAAGTAGGGTTTCTACATGTATAATTACTACGGTGGGATACGAGACTCAAGCAGAGGTTTGGGGGGAACACATTTGCTCAGCTAACAATACACTTAGAACAACAAGTTCCTCCATATATGTCATAAAAAAAAAAAAATTTTTTTTTTTTTTTTTTTTTTTTTTTTTTTTTTTTTTTTTTTTTTTTTTTTTTTTTTTTTTTTTTTTTTTTTTTTTTTTTTTTTTTTGTTTTTTTTTTTTTTTTAATTTTTTTGTTTTTCTTTTTCCATTAATTCAGTAAATCAGTGGGAGCCTTATTTAAACATCCCTGAAGTTCTTTTGGGAGAGTCCCCATTGCCCCGAAGATATTGCACCCTTTTTATTTACCAAGCATACGCCATACATTTTTTAGCGGGGCGCCCCAGAATTGCAGCTCAGACTAAAAGGGAATGGGAACTTTGCGCTAACAGAAAGCAACTTAAAGTGTATGGTTTTCTTTATCTATCTATCTTTCTATCTATCTCATTTTCTATCATCTATCTATCTATCCAAATCTACTCAAATTTTTTTCTCAACTATCTACCAAACTATCTATCTATCTCATTTTCTATCTATCTTTTATTTTCTATCTATCTCAAATTTTCTAATCCATTATCTATCTATCTCATATCTACTATTTTTTTCCCCCTTTTCTATCCTATCTATCTATCTCAATATCCTATCTTTATCTATTTTTCCTCATTCTATCTATCTATTCTATTCTTTCTTCTATCTATCTCATTTTTCTTTTCCCATCATCTATCTATTTTTCAATCTCATCATCTATCATCTATCTTTTATATTTTTTACTATCTCATTCTACTTTCCCACATCTATCTTAAATTTTCTACTATAAAAATATCTAGCTATCTATTTTCATATTTACTATCTAAACATTGGGAAAACCCAAATTTCCATACACCCAAAAACACCCTGGAAAAAATTTAGATACCACTGCAAAATTTTCAGTTTCTCTTCAATGGTAGATTTTTGGAGAAAAATGTACATTGTTATTTTATTATATAAACTACTGACAACATGTCTCCGAAATGCAAAGCAAAAAATTCTGTATTTTTTTGCAGTAAATGAGAAATCTTCAAAATAATAATAAAGAAGCAGCAGCAGCAGAGCTGTCAGATCTCAGACTAATGTTTTAAGTCAGGAAGAGTTCAGAAATCAATATTTGGTGGAATAACCATGATGTTTTCATTCAAATTCCTTTTGGCCTATTCCTAGCACTTGTTTTGCCATCCAGCTCGTTCTATTGCAAGAGGATTGTGAAGACCACAGCAGTGTTTTTTATACTTTCCTTCATTAAATAAGATTTGGTTCAGGTGATCACCTCATCAGAAGCACATTAAGTAGAATGAGGTGGACTTTGGTTGGAATTCAACTGACACTGGAAATGGAATGGCCGTCAGACAGGTAGAGATGCTGATTTTTAGAAAACTGTGCAGTGGTCTCTTAATTTTTTCCAGAGCTGTATATATATATATATATATATATATATAATATATATATATATATATACACTCACCGGCCACTTTATTAGGTACACCTGTCTCCGCTGCATTTCAATACAAACAGTAGCATCAGTAGTGGGGAGAAAAGCAAAGGTGATTTGAGTGCCTTTGAACGTGGCATGGTTGTTGTTGCCAGAAGGGCTGGTCTGAGTATTTCAGAAACTGCTGATCTCCTGGGATTTTCAAGCACAACCATCTCTAGGTTTACAGAGAATGGTCCAAAAAAGAAAAAACATCCAGTGAGCCGCAGTCCTGTGGGCGGAAATGCCTTGTTGATGCCAGAGGTCAAAGGAAATGGCAAGGATGGTTCGAGCTGATAGAAAGGCAACAGTGACTCAAATAGCCACCCGTTACAACCAAGTAGGCAGAAGAGCATCTCTGAACGCACAGTACGGCGAACTTTGAGGCAGATGGGCTACAGCAGCAGAAGACCACACCGGGGGCCACTCCTTTCAGCTAAGAACAGAAACTAAGGCTCCAATTTGCCCAAGGTCATCGAAATTGGACAGTAGAAGATTGGAAAAACGTTGCCTGGTCTGATGAGTCTCGATTTCTGCTGTGACATTCGGATGGTTAGGGTCAGAATTGGCGTCAACAACATGAAAGCATGGACCCATCCTGCCTTGTATCAACGGTACAGGCTGGGGTGGGGGTTGTCAGGGGTGTGGGGAATATTTTCTTGGCACTTTTTTGGGGCCCCCTTTGGTCCCAAATTTGGGAAAATCGTTGCAACACCTTGGGGAACCCAATCCCACGAAGAATTTAGGCATTCCCTAAAGGGGAAAAAAAGGGGGGCCAACCCTTACTACCATGGTGTCCCAATAATAAAGGGGCCGGTGATGTTTTTTATATAAAAAAAAAAACGCATTTTTTTGGGTTACTTACAGGAAGACCCATGGATTTTAAGGGATTTTGAAGGGTTTTTTTTTATTATAATCAAAAAACCCCTTTCCTTTTTGGAGACCTCACAAAGCTTTTTGGGCTCTAGGATGCTGAAAACACACTTTTCCCAAACAAAAATTTTGTAAACCAATTAAAGGTCCAAAGGTTAAACCCCGGCTGTTCCCCCATAGACTTTGTTTGCAGATCAATGGGCCACGTAACCCAAAATTTGGAAAGGGTTTGGATCCCCCCTCGAACTGCTTTTTTCCCTCGGGAATGGTTTCCCAAAAAAGCGTTATCCCCCGGGAGGGAAAGTGGCCCCCATTTGTGCACCCCTCCCCCATTCTCTTTTTAGGGGAGCTCCCATTAACAGGACGGTGTGTTCAGTTTTTACCGGAACTCCCAAAAAAACCAAAGGGGAAAAGAAAAATGTGCCCGGGCTCCCCTTTAGGCAACACTTTCGGGGGCCCATTTCCAAGTTGGGTCGGGTTAAAAATAAACACTCATCAGATTTTGATGGCGGACCCTATTGATGCACCATAAAGGGTCCATGGTGGGGAAAATTTTTTAAAGGGTAAATGAAAATTTCTAGAATGTGCTTCCCTTATTCAAAAACAAAAAAATTACATAAATTTTTTTCCATAAAAAGTGAAATGTGCCTTTTTTTTCAGTTTTTTTCCCCTTTTTACCATAAAACACTTCATTTCTTACTTGAGTTTAGGGGATCTGGGATTTGGGCACATTTTTTTTTCCCGGCAGAGACGGATCTTCAGGTGCAAAAAACGGGGCCTTTGTATTTTTTTTAAGCGGGAAACCCAAAAGAAAAAAGGCAAGGCATGCACAATATAAAAAAAAAGAAAACCCTTTTCCCGTCGGGGCCAAACTAACAAAGACCAATTTACAACGGTTTTAAAGTTTCCTGCGGGAAATCTCCAGCTGTCCCCCTTTCCCCAGCCCTTAAGGAACCTGGGAGTTGTACCCCCTCCTTTTAGCTTTCCCCTTTCTGACTTAATATTCCAGGCAATTCCCGGAGGGGAAACCCCCGGGGGGTTTAAGCACCCACCCTGCCTATTTTTTGACTCCCAAAGAAAGGCCGCCCGGGAATGGCTGGAAGCCATCTAAAATATTAAACGTTAAACAATGTCCCCACCCGTCTAACCCTTTTGAACCTATCTAATATTTGGGTTTTCCCCTTCCCCCCAAGGGTCCCCTTTTTTTGGGGGCAGTTTCTGGACCCTTTGAAGGAAAAGCAAAAAACCCTGGGCCGGGGTTTAAAAACACCGTTAAATACCCTTTCCCCCTGTTGCCCTTCATTACATACAGCTGCTTACTTCACATAGTAATACATATTCCCATAGGTTTAAAAAAAAAAAAACATTTACGTGGGCCTTACAAGGTCCTCTACTTTTTAAGACCCGAAAAGTTGTAATGCCCGATTTTTTTGTAAAACACCCCAAACCCCCCATTCTCCAGCTAATCTTGTGGTCCTCTTATCTTCCCACAGCTGGGGAGCTTCTAGTCTATAAGGTCATTACCTGGCTGTCTGTCTCCTTCTTCATCTCCTGTATGATTGTATTTCTTTACAGAAAGAAGTAAGTAACATTGTGTTAGTTTTTGGGTGGGTTCTCATGTATTGATGCAAGTTTTTAAATTGAAAGATGGGAATGGGTCATAAATGAAATTGGCATTGGATTCAAAAGCTGCATCAAAAAGCTTTAAAGGGGTTGTCCCACTTTAGACATTGATGGCATATTAGTGCCACTCAGCTATACTTGAAACTCCCATTCATTGTTATGGGAGAGGAGAGGTTTTGGGGCTCGTTATGGAGATGAGGGGGATTTGGCCTTTACAATTGGGGCTATTTTCAATGTCTAAAGTTGGAACACCCCTCTAATTTGAGAATCCACTTTATAAGTCTTTAGTATTCGTTATATTGGAACTTTATGTTATTGGTGCTTTGTAAAGCAGATCACGTTGGACCAGCTCTTGATTTTATAAGTGTCTCTAGCTGATTCCTAGATCACAAAGTGGACCCCCCCTCTTTGGGATGCACAGAGATCATCTATAATCTGTGGGTAAATCTGGCAGTAAGTGTTCAGCTTCCCGGCAGCGCCATCACAGAAGAACTGAAGCATTACACTGTGTCCATTCACATCAATGAGTTATTTGTCTAATGTAGGACTGGTGTATCAATGAATAAAAGTCAGATATCCAAAGAGGAAAGAGAATGGATTTCCCGGAAGTGAAAATTTTCCTTAAATAAGGGGTTCTAATATTTAAAAAAATAACACAGGAAAGTTTTCAAATAAAAATGGTGTATTCTTTATTAGCACGTTTAAAAATATATAGCTACAAACAACGTGTTTCGCAAACTTGCCCGGTTCACTTCCTTAGGTTCTGAGAATGAACAGGTGGTTCCACTTTGGTACCGATTTTTCAATTTTTATGGGTGAGGTTCCTTTGGCTACGGAAATATATCCTTTAAATTTAATGTGGTTTAAAGATCAACTGACAAGGAGGGCTACATTTTTTTCTGTGTTCCCATCTATTTCAGCACTATAGATAAGGACAGGAGTAAAAACCAACAAGAGTCAAGAAGTGGATCAACTGGATCGCTCACAGATTTTGGGAGCAGAGTCTGAGGATCTCCCTGGGATCCCCTTTTTTCCCCCTCCCTCCCTTTTAAGGGGAAAGGGCTTCCGCAGGGAACTCCCAGGGCGCTACCTCGTGCATCAAAAAGCAGCATTAGCCAATGTACAAGCATGGTGCTATAGGAGCAGATGAAATGAATAGTTGCAAACAAGCCAAGCTCAAGACAGGCAGTGTTCTTTTGAAGTCAAGTACAAGCATAGGTCAGAGCTAGCGGTGTTTGTTTGAAGTCAAGTATAAGTCATAGGTCAGGGCAGGCAGTGTTCTTTTGAAGTAAAGTACAAGCCACGGGTCAGAGCTGGCAGTGTTCTTTCGAGGTCCAGGACAAACTGTAGGTCAGGGCAGGCAGTGTTTTTTCGAGGTCCAGGACAAACTGTAGGGACGGCTGCAGTGTTCTTTTGAAGTCAAGTACAAGCCATTGGTCAGAGCTGGCAGTGTTCTTTCGAAGTCCAGAACAAGCTGTAGGTCTGGGCAGCAGTGGACTTGAAGTGAGGTCAGGAATAGAGATGGGCGAATTGATTCTAATGAAGTGGAATTCGTTAAGAATTTAAGGAAAACTTCGGTTCGGAACAAAGTCGAAGTTTGGGGTACTTGGGGAACGAAGTGTGTTTTGATTGATAAAATGGGGTGCGAGACATGGCGTTACATGGGGAAAGACTCTGGGAGGAAAAAG
>JAODAL010042995.1:0-34283 GCA_025379985.1 Phyllomedusa bahiana | reverse complement strand
TGGGTCTGTTGTACCTTGGGTGCTGGTTGTCGTTGTACCATAGCGTGCTGGGGCGTGGTACCAGTTCGTCCCTGGGGGTCTGTGTACCAGTGCGTGCCTGGGGGTTGTTGAAGAGTGGGTCCCGGGGGGTCTTTGTAAGTAGCGTCCCGGGGGTTTGTTTGTCCAGTGCGTCCCCTGGGGGGTCTGTTTACCAGGGGCGTCCCCTGGGGGTCTTTTGTACCGTAGCGGGGCCTGGGGGCTTTTGTACCAGTGGGGTTACCTGGGGTTGTTTACCAGTGGCGTGCCTGGGGGTCTATTTACCTAGCGTGCCTGGGGGTCTGCGGTCCAGTACGTGCGGTGGCCTGTTTCCCGTAGGTGCCTGGGGTCTGTTGTACCAGTAGCGTGCCTGGGGGTCTGTTGTACCAGTAGCGGGCCTGGGGGTTTGTTGTATAAGTAATGCTCCAGGGTTGATGGGACCAGTAGTGACTATAGCTACCTTTAGTAGCGTGCCTGGGGGTCTGTTGTACTAGTAGCGTGCCTGGGCGTCTGTTGTACGAGTAGCGTACCTGGGAGTCTGTTGTACAGTGGGTACTGGGGGTCTTTGTCCCATAGCGTCCCAGGGTCTCGGTACCATAGCGGGGCCGGGGGTCTGTGGTACCAGAAAGCTTTGCCTGGGGGGGCTGTTGTAAAAGTAATGTTTCCGGGGTTTTGATGGGCCCAGTAGTGCCAAAAGCTACCTTGGTAGCTTCCCCTTTTTGGTCTGTTTTAACCAAATAGCGTGCCTGGGGGTCTGTTGAAACCCATTCCGTCCCTGGGGTCGGGTTGTTTCATAGGGGGCCCTTTCGGGGTCTGTTGAACCGGTAGCGTCCCGGGGGGTTCAGTTGTAACCGTAGCTTTCAAGGGGGGTCTGTTGTCCCCAGGCGTCCCTTGGGGGTTTGGGTTGTATCGTGGTGGGTCCCTTTGTGGGTTGTTGTACGATTTAGCGTCCCCTGGGGGTTTGTTTTTTACCAGTAGTCCCCGGGGGCCCTGTTTAACCCAGTAGGGGCCCCGGGGGGGTTGTTGTATCCATTTGGGGGCCTGTGGGTTTTGTTTGTACCAGTAGGGGTGCCGGGGGTTTCTGTTGTACCGGTTAGCGTCCCTGGGGGTCTTTGAAAACCAGGTTGGTGCCGGGGGGGTTGTTGAAACCGTAGGGGTCCCTGGGGGTTTTTTGTCCCGGGTAGCATGCCGGGGGGTTTTCTGGGGTTTCCATTTAGGGGAAACTGGGGGTCTGGGGAAACCATTAAGGGGGCCCTGGGGGTCTGTTCCTTTAAGCGGCCTGGGGGTTTGGGTTGGTTCATTTGGGGGTCCCGGGGGGGTCTTTTTTGGTACCAAAAGCTTTCCCTTGGGGTCTTTTTGTCCCCATTTGGGGGTGCCTGGGGGATTTTGGTAACTTTAAAACGTGCCGGGGGAACCCTTTTTGTATCAGTACGGGCCTGGGGGTCTTTTTTGTACCCAGTAGGGGTGCCGGGGGGTTTTTTTGTTCGTAGGTGCCGGGTGGGCCCTTTTTTTACCAGTACCCGTCCGGGGGGGTTTTTTTTAACCAGTAGCGTTCCCTTGGGGGTTTTTGTTGAAACCAAGTACGGGCCTGGGGGTTTGTTGTACCAGTAGGGGGCCCCGGGGGGTTTTTGTACCGGTGGGCGGGGCAGGGGGGTTTGTTGAAATAAGTAATACCCTGGGGGTTGATGGGACCAGTAGTGATTCTAGCTACCTTTAGTAGCGTGCCTGGGGCTCTGTTGTACGAGTAGCGTGCCTGGGGCTCTGTTGTACCAGTAGCGTGCCTGTGTGTCTGTGGTACCAGTAGCGTGCCTGGGGCTCTGTTGTACGAGTAGCGTGCCTGGGGGTCTATGGTACCAGTAGCGTGCCTGTGGGTCTATTGTACCAGTAGCGTGCCTGGGGGTCTGTGGTACCAGTAGCGTGCCTGTGGGTCTGTTGTACCAGTAGCGTGCCTGGGGGTCTGTTGTACCAGTAGCGTGCCTGGGGGTCTGTGGTACCAGTAGCGTGCCTGGGGGTCTGTTGTACCAGTAGCGTGCCTGGGGGTCTATTGTACCAGTAGCGTGCCTGTGGGTCTGTTGTACCTGTGGCGTGCCTGTGGGTCTGTTGTACCTGTGGCGTGCCTGTGGGTCTGTTGTACATGTGGCGTGCCTGGGTGTCTGTTGTACCAGTAGCGTGCCTGGGGGTCTGTGGTACCAGTAGCGTGCCTGGGGGTCTGTTGTACCAGTAGCGTGCCTGGGGGTCTGTTGTACCAGTGGCGTGCCTGGGGGTCTGTTGTACCAGTAGCGTGCCTGGGGGTCTGTTGTACCAGTAGCGTGCCTGGGGATCTGTTGTACAGTGGCGTGCCTGGGGGTCTGTTGGACGAGTAGCGTGCCGGTGGGTCTGTTGTACGAGTAGCGTGCCTGTGGGTCTGTTGTACCAGTAGCGTGCCTGGGGGTCTGTGGTACCAGTAGCGTGCCTGGGGGTCTGTTGTACCAGTAGCGGGCCTGGGGGTCTGTTGTACCAGTAGCGTGCCTGGGGGTCTGTCTTTCGAGTAGCGGGCCTGTGGGTCTGTCGTACGAGTAGCGGGCCTGTGGGTCTGTTGTACCAGTAGCGTGCCTGTGGGTCTGTTGTACCAGTAGCGTGCCTGGGGGTCTGTTGTACGAGTAGCGGGCCTGTGGGTCTGTTGTACCAGTAGCGTGCCTGGGGATCTGTTGTACCAGTAGCGTGCCTGGGGCTCTGTTGTATGATTTGCGTGCCTGGGGGTGTGTTGTACCAGTAGCGTGCCTGGGGGTCTGTTGTACCAGTAGCGGGCCTGGGGGTCTGTTGTACCAGTAGCGGGCCTGGGGGTCTGTTGTACCAGTAGCGTGCCTGGGGGTCTGTTGTACCAGTAGCGTGCCTGGGGGTCTGTTGTACCAGTAGCGTGCCTGGGGGTCTGTTGTACCAGTAGCGTGCCTGGGGGTCTGTTGTACCAGTAGCGTGCCTGGGGGTCTGTTGTACCAGTAGCGTACCTGGGGGTCTGTTGTACCAGTAGCGTACCTGGGGGTCTGTTGTACCAGTAGCGTACCTGGGGGTCTGTTGTATCAGTAGCGTGCCTGGGGGTCTATTGTACCAGTAGCGTGCCTGGGGGTCTGTTGTACCAGTAGCGTGCCTGGGGGTCTATTGTACCAGTAGCGTGCCTGGGGGTCTGTTGTACCAGTAGCTTGCCTGGGGGTCTGTTGTACCAGTGGCGTGCCTGGGGGTCTATTGTACCAGTAGGCGTGCTGGGGGTCTGTTGTACAGTAGCGTGCCTGGGGGTCTGTTGTAGCAGTAGCGTGCCTGGGGGTCTGTTGTACCAGTAGCGTGCCTGTGGGTCTGTTGTACCAGTAGCGTGCCTGGGGGTCTGTTGTACCAGTAGCGTGCCTGGGGGTCTGTTGTACCAGTAGCGTGCCTGTGGGTCTGTTGTACCAGTAGCGGGCCTGGGGGTCTGTTGTACCAGTAGCGTGCCTGGGGGTCTGTTGTACGAGTAGCGTGCCTGGGGGTCTGTTGTACCAGTAGCGTGCCTGGGGGTCTGTTGTACCAGTAGCGTGCCTGGGGGTCTGTGGTACCAGTAGCGTGCCTGGGGGTCTGTGGTACCAGTAGCGTGCCTGGGGGTCTGTGGTACCAGTAGCGTGCCTGGGGTCTGTTGTCTGCTGGTTTGGTACCAGTAGCGTGCCTGGGGGTCTGTTGTACCAGTAGCGTGCCTGGGGGTGTCTGTTGAACCAGTAGCGTGCCTGGGCGGTCTGTGGTTCTCAGTAGCGTGCCTGGGGGTCTGTTGTACGAGCAGTGTGCCTGGGGTCTGTTGTACGAGTAGCGTGCCTGGGGGTCTGTTGTACGAGTAGCGTGCCTGTGTGTCTGTTGTACCAGTAGCGTACCTGGGGGTCTATTGTACCAGTAGCGTGCCTGGGTGTTCTTTGTACCAGTAGCGTGCCCTGGGGCTCTGTTGTACGTGTTGCGTGCCTGGGGGTCTATTGTACCAGTAGCGTACCTGGGGGTCGCTGGTACCAGTAGCGTGCCTGGGGGTTTGTTGTACCTGTAGCGGGCCTGGGGGTCTGTTGTACCAGTAGCGTGCCTGGGGGTCTGTTGTACCAGTAGCGTGCCTGGGGGTCTGTTGTACCAGTAGCGTGCCTGGGGGTCTGTTGTACCAGTAGCGTGCCTGGGGGTCTGTTGTACCAGTAGCGTGCCTGGGGGTCTGTTGTACCAGTAGCGTGCCTGGGAGTCTGTTAGCGTACGTGGGGGGTCTGTTGTACGAGTAGCGTGCCTGGGGGTCTATTGTACCAGTAGCGTGCCTGGGGGTCTGTTGTATGAGTAATGCTCCAGGGTTGATGGGACCTGTAAGCCAGTAGTTCATCCTCAGCTCAGAGTCCAGAGCAGGTTCCTGGGCCCCCAGACCCACCACCGTATACTGGGAGCGGATGAAGCGTATCCATTGCAGTAATGAGCATCCAGCGCTCCATGTGCCGGGAAGGAGAACCTGGAGTAGAGCACCGGTGAGGTGATAAGGGTCCTGCGTGCTCCATCGGGGCCGCGCTGATGGCCTGCCGCGCTGATTTACTGCTCCCCTGGATGCCGATTTTGTGAGTGTGATAAAAGACTTCCATCCATCGGGGGCAGTGAACGTTCTGCTGCCAAGTCCTACACATGGAGACCACATGCGGCCGCGAGGCGGTGGGGGCCCGGGGCGGAAAGGCAGCTCCGTGATGACAAGGACATTGGTGTCAATGGATGAAGGGTGGAGTCCCCTCCCTGACGGAGAAGTGTCGCTTCCTGGGGCAGACATCGGAGGCGCTCAGCAGGTCCCCGGGACCTCAGCCGATGAGTGACGGGGACCTGGTGACAGGTTCCATGTGGAGTCCATATAACGAGCGCGTTCGGGGGATTGCGGCCGCTTCACAGGAAATACTTTGGAATCCCTTAAAGAACGTTTCCTCCAGAATTGGAAAAATAATCCACAGAAGGCGCTCGAGTCGTCCTCCTCTGTCCAGTCCTGATTTTGGGGGGACAATCAATATGGCCGACGTTAAGATTAGGCTATGGATTTATCACTATTGTGGACATTTAACTCCTATTGGTGTTTCTTCCCGGTCACAGGACGAGTCCCTCTAAATTAAAGGGGCACTCTCACCACGTTGATTGGCTTAAAACATATAGGCAAAGGGAAATAAAGACCAAGTACATTGCTGTTCTGGTTTTGCTTCCTTTTAGAGTTAGAGCAGTTTTCATCTCCTAGGTTACAAGGTAACAAGCTGTTCTGGTTTTGCTTCCTTTTAGAGTTAGAGCAGTTTTTATCTCCTAGGTTACAAGATAACAAGCTGTCCTAGGTTACCAACCACTTCTCTCTGCTCTAGCGATGGTCGGGATGGTGACGTCACTTCCTGCTGAGTCTTATCAGCAGCACAGGAGCTTGTTTGTCTATTTTTACTGACAAAGTTTAACCCTTTAGAGCTCTGTAGCCTTGTGCCCTGTTCTCAATACCCCTCCTTTACCAGTTTCCATCGCTGAAATGTCAGTCACTCCTGTAGACCTGCCCACAGCCTGAACAGGAAGAGGAAGCCGGAAGCTGTAGAACCACTCACAGCCTGAACAGGAAGTGGAAGACTGAAGGTGTAGAACCACTCACAGCCTGAACAGAAAGTAGGGACCTAAAGCTGTAGAACTTCTCACAGCCTGAACAGGAAGTGGGAGCCTGAAGCTGTAACTCCGCCCACAGCCTGAACAGGAAGTGGAAGCCGGAAGTTGTAGAACTTCTCACAGCCTGAACAGGAAGTGGCAGACTAAAGTTCTAACTCCCCCCAACACCCTAAAACAGGAAGGGAACTTTTAAAAAGCTTTTAGAAAAACCCACAGCTGAAAAGAAATTTGGGAACCTGTTTTTGTGGGGAACCCAAGCCACAGCCTGAACAGGAAGTGGGGGCCCATAAAGCTTAGAACTGCCCACACCCTGGACGGGGAAGGGGAAAAACCTGAAGCTGTAGAACGCCCCCACACCCTGAAAAAGGAAGGGGGGCCCCTGAAGTGTAGAACGTCCCACGGGCCCCTGAACAGGAAGGGGGGAGCTTGAATCTGTAGCCCCGGCCCACACCCTGAACAGAAAGGGGGAAACCGGGAAGTGTAAAACCGACCACACCCTGAAACAGAAAGGGGGGGAGCCTGAAGTTGTAGAACCCCCCAACAGCTAAACCGGGAATGGGAGCCTAAGCTGTAAAACCCGGGCCCAAGCCCTAAAACAGGGGGGTGGGAATCGGAAGCTGTGGGAAACCCCACCCCGCTGAACGGAAGGGGGAAACCCTTTAAGGCTGTAAAAAACGCCCCCCACCCCTAAAACAGGGGGTTTAGGGGGGCCAAAATCTGTTGTGAAGATCAGACTCCAGGGAAAAAACCAGGTGGGAAAAACCCTTTTTGGGCCCAAGATGCCCTTTTTTTATGATAAATCTGGATGGGTGGGGGGTATCATAGCTTGGACCCCTCAAAATAAGCTGATTTCACAGAATTCAAAGGGTTATTGATAATGCATGGACCCACGGACCTTCTAGAGACTGAGGAGCCACCTACACTAACAGGGTTTGTGTTAACGAGACCCCTTAAAATGGCCGTCTGATTGGGGGGGGGATAGGGGGCTGTGTGTGGGGGCCCTTCATTGGCACCCTTTGGGTTCATTCTGGCCCTTTTTTCGGGGGTTTGCAAGTCTTAATACCTGAAGAAAGTGTCCTGACGACTGTTGTCATTGATCCATCGAGAAAAATTGGGCAAGTGGCCTGGGCCCACTGTGTCTGCTCTTTTCCGGGAAAGTATACACCTCTTTCTCCGTCCACGGCACCTTTTGATGATGGGGGTCAGGGGTCTGGGAATGGGGGTGATGGGGTTTTTGTGAAAGGGGTGGGGGGGGGTTTTGGATTGGGGGGGGGGGGTCTGTGGATGGGGGGGGGGAGTCTGTGGATGGGGGCGAAGGGGGGCGTGGATGGGGGCGGGGGGGTTTTGGATGGGGAGGGGTCTGGGGGTTTGGGGGGGGGGGGTCTGTGGATGGAGGCGAGGGGTCTGTGGATGGGGGTGAGGGGTCTGTGGATGGGGGGGAGGGGGCTGTGGATGGGGGCGGGGGGTCTGTGGAAGGGGGGGGAGGGGGTTTTGGTTTGGGGCGAGGGGTCTTTTGGGTGGGGAGGGGTCTGTGGATTTGGGGGTTTAGGGGTTGTGGATGGAGGCCGAGGGGTCTGTGGGCGGGGGGGGGGTCTGGGGGAAAGGGGGTGAGGAGTCCCGTGGATGGGGGTTGGGAGGTCGGGGGGATGGGGGGGTGGAGGTCTGTGGATGGGGGGGGAAAAGGGGGCTGGGGGATGGGGGGGGGGGTTGTGGTGGGGGGGGATAGGGGGCTGGATGGAGGTGATGGGGGCTGTGGATGGGGGGGAGGGGGTTTTGGGGTGGGGGCTGGGGGGTGTGTGGTTGGGGGGGAGGGGGCTTTTGGGGGGGGCGGGGGGGTCTGTGGATGGGGGCGAAGGGTTGTGGATTTGGGGGGGAGGGGGCTGTGGGGTGGGGGGGCGGGGGGTTTGGGATGGGGGGAAGGTGTCTGTGGATGGGGGGGGAGGGGTCTGTGGATGGGGTGAAGGGTCTGTGGATGGGGTGAAGGGTCTGTGGATGGGGGCGAGGGGTCTGTGGATGGGGGCGAGGGGTCTGTGGATGTGGGCGAGGGGTCTGGATGGGGGGGAGGGGTCTGTGGATGGGGGCGAGGGGTCTGTGGATGGGGGGGGGAGGTGTCTGTGGAGGGGGGGGAGGGGTCTGTGGAGAGGGGTCCGGGGGGGCGAGGGTGCTGTGGATGGGGGCGAGGGGTCTGTGGATGGGGGGGGGGGTCTGTGGTGGGGGGAGGGGGGCCCCGGGGGAAATGGGGGGGGGGGTCTGGTGGGGGGGAGGGGTCTGGGTGGGGGGGTGGGGGGTCTGTGGAAAGGGGGAAGGGTTTTGGGGGATGGGGGGAGGGGGTCTGTTGGGGTGGGGGGGGGGGGGGTCTGGGATGTGGGGGGGGTTTTCTGTGGATGGGGGGGGGGAAAGGGGTTTTGGTGGGGTGAAGGGTCTGTGGAAGGGGGGGAGGGGTCTGTGGAGGGGGGGGAGGGGGCTTTTGGATGTGGGCAGGGGTTGGGGTGGGGGGGAGGGGGTCCCGTGGTGGGGGCCCAGGGGTCTGTGGATGGGGGGGGGGGTTTGGGTGGATGGGGGCGAGGGGTCTGTGGATGTGGGCGAGGGGTCTGGATGGGGGGGAGGGGTCTGTGGGTGGGGGCGAGGGGTGTGAGGCAGGGCGCGGGGGGACTGGGGGTTGGGCGAGGGGTCTGTGGATGGGGGCGGGGGTCTGTGGAGGGGGGCGAAAGGGGGCTGTGGGGTGGGGGGAGGGGGGCTGGGGGATGGGGGGGGGGGGTGTTGGGATGGGGGGGAGGGGTTGTGGATGGGGGCGGGGGGTTGGGGGGATGGGGGCGGGGGGGGTTTTGGGAAAGGGGGGGAAAGGGGTTGTGGATGGGGGGGGAGGTGTTGGGGGATGGGGGGAGGGGGGCTGTGGGGGTGGGGGGGGAAGGGGTCTGTGGATGGGGGGAGGGGTCTGTGGATGGGGGCGGGGGGTCTGTGGATGGGGGAGGGGGGTCTGTGGATGGGGGGGGGGTGTCTGTGGATGGGGGGAGGTGTCTGTGGATGGGGGGGAGGTGTCTGTGGATGGGGGAGGGGGGTTTGTGGATGGGGGAAAAAGTTAGGATGGGGGGAGGGGGTCCCCGTGGATGGGGGCGAGGGGTCTGTGGATGGGGGCGAGGGGTCTGTGGATGGGGGCGGGGGGTCTGTGGATGGGGGCGAGGGGTCTGTGGATGGGGGCGAGGGGTCTGTGGATGGGGGCGAGGGGTCTATGGAGGGGGTGAACGGTCTGTGGATGGGGGAGAAGGGTCTGTGGATGGGGGCGAAGGGTCTGTGGATGGGGGGAGGGGGTCTGGGGTGGGGTGAAGGGTCTTTTGGATGGGGGAGGGGGGCTGTGGATGGGGGGGAGGGGGGCTGTGGTGGGGGCGGGGGTTTTGGGGGTTGGGGGGAGGTGTCTGTGGATGGGGGGGAGGGGTCTGTGGATGGGGGCGAGGGGTCTGTGGATGGGGGCGAGGGGTCTGGGTGGGGGCGGGGGGTCTGTGGATGGGGGCGGGGGGTCTGTGGATGGGGGAGGGGGGTCTGTGGAGGGGGGAGAGGGGGCTGGGGGATGGGGGGGGAGCGGGGGGTCCCGTGGGTGGGGGGAGGTGGGGTGTGGTTTTGGGGGGGGGTGTCTGTGGATGGGGGGGAGGTGTCTGTGGATGGGGGGGAAGGGTCTGTGGATGGGGTGAAGAGTCTATGGATTGGGTGAGGGGTCTGTGGATGGGGGAGAGGGGTCTGTGGATGGGGGCGAGGGGTCTGTGGATGGGCGAAAGGGGGTTTTGGGGTGGGGGGGGGAGGGGATATTGTGGATGGGGGGCGAGGGGTCTTTGGAGGGGGGGGGGAAGGGTTGTGGATGGGGGTTTTAAGAGGTTTATGGAATGGGGGGGGGGGGGTTTGGGGGATGGGGGGGAGGGGGCTGTGGATGGGGGGGGGGGTCTGTGGATGGGGGGCGAGGGGGTCTGTGGGTGGGGGGGGGAGGGGTTTTGTGGATGGGGGCGGGGGGGTTGTGGATGGCGGGGGAGGGGTCTAGGAGGGGGGAACCCGGGCTGTGGTTTGGGGGCGAAAAGGGGCTGTGGATGGGGCGAGGGGTTGGGGTGGGGGGGGGGGGTTTGTGGATGGGGGCGGGGGGGGGGGTCTGTGGAGGGGGGGGGGGGTCTGTGGATGGGGGGAGAGGGGGTTTGGATGGGGGCGAGGGGGGCTGTGGAGGGGGGGAGGGGGGCTGGGTTTGGGGGGGGGGTCTGTGGATGGGGGCGAGGGGTCTGTGGATGGGGGCGAGGGGTCTGTGGATGGGGGCGGGGGGTCTGTGGATGGGGGCGGGGGGTCTGTGGATGGGGGCGAGGGGTCTGGGTGGGGCGGGGGGTTGTGGGGTGGGGGCGGAAAAGGGGGCTGTGGGTTTGGGGGGGGAGGGGTCTTTGGATGGGGGAGAGGGGTTTTTGTGGTTTTGGGCGAGGGGGTCTGGGGGTGGGGGGGAGGGGGCTTTGGATGGGGGCGGGGGGGTCTGTGGATGGGGGGCGAGGGGTCTGTGGATGGGGGCGAGGGGTCTGGATGGGGGGGGGGGTTGGGGGATGGAGGCGAGGGGTCTGTGGATGGGGCGAGGGGTCTGTGGATGGGGGTGAGGAGTCTGTGGATGGGGGTGGGGGGTCTGTGGATGGAGCGGGGGTGAGGGGTCTGGGGATGTGGGCGGGGGGTCTGTGGATGGGGTGAAGGGTCTCTGAATGGGAATGAGGGATCTAGAGCAGATTTATAGCTGGAGGTATCTACTAGTTGAAGCGCATTCAGTAGAGTTTCCAGTCTTCTATAGGTAAAGCCCAATCCCTGTGGATGATCATATTGGTTTGGGGGGGGTGGATTTTCCATATCATTGATGATCCAGGATGTCCATAGTGACCTTCCTGTGCTGCATGGTCATATACATGAGTATAGGATATAGACAACACTGTACCCCCGATGGCTGCCCGCAGTACTGCAGCCTGTGACTTTCCCATTTTTGCCACTCGGGGGTTTCCTCTCGGTTGCTCATCACCTACCACACCCCAAACACAGACCTGATGGGTTAATAATCTTCTTGTGAAAACGTACCTTAATGTCTGTCTGACCTGTCTGACTGTGAGCCTCACTGGGGGCAGGGACTGTTCTGAGTAATGGCCAGATCTGTACTGCGCTGTGGAATTTGCAGGTGCTATGTCAGTGAAAAAATAGATTAATCCTTCTCTGTCAGTGATTATTTGGTGGAAATAACCAGCTTCCCAGCAGGTTGTAAAGTGAGGGGCTCTTCAGAAGTGTTGTACTGACATCTAGTGGCCAGTATGAAATCTACACAATAGTGGTGAGAGTGGAAAAAATGAACCAACAATTTGCGTTTTTCAAGAAAATTATTTTATAAAATCTGGCGCTTTGTGACGACAGAAATAATTTGAGGGGAGATCGGGTCCCAGCTGCTGACGTCCGGCCAGCCCTGCACGTCCTCTGTGTGGGGGCTCTGCACGTCTTCTGTGTTAGGCTCTGCGGCTGTGTCACATCCTCCTCTACTGCGCCCCATTGGGCCCCTAATCTCTAGTACCAGTGAGATCAGAGATCCTTGGCCCCTCAGCTGGTAATTTGGGGTCTGTTTGTTATCAGCTTTAGGCAGATTTTTTCCTTACAGGTAAATTAAAGAGGGAAAGAATGATCAAAGGCGACAGGAGGGGAACATCTGGAGGGGGCAGCGCTGAATACGAGGCATTCACCCATTATCTATGACCTGATAGTGCCATGGTCGCCATTATGTATGAACCCCTGATTGACTGGAGTCATTTAGTCTCTTTAGCGTTGACCTGTTTAGTAATTTGGGTCTCTTTAGCGTTGGTCTGTTTAGTAGTTTGTGTCTCTTTTCGGTCTGTTTAGTAGTTTGGGTCTCTTTGGGTTGGGTTTTGTTTAGAGTTTGGTTCTTTAGCATTGTCTGTTTAGTATTTTGGGGTTTTTTGATTGGTCTGTTTAGTATTTTGGGGGGTTTTTTTTAGTTTTTTTTTTTGTAGTTTGGGTCTTTTAGCTTTGGGCCCCTATTTATAGTTTGGGTCTTTTTAGCGTTGGCCTGTTTAGTATTTGGGGTTTCTTTAGCGGGTGTTTGGGTTTTTTGGGTCTTTTAGGTTGGTATTTAGTAGTTTGGGTCTTTTAGCGTTGGGCCTTTTTTGTAGTTTGGGTTTTTTTGCTTGTTGTTTATGTTTGGGTCTTTTTTGCGTTGGTTGTTTGTGTTTGGGTTGTTTTGCATTGGCCTTTTAGTAGTTTGGGTCTTTTTCGGCTTTTAGTATTTTTGGTTCTTTAGCTTGTCATGTTAGTATTTTGGGTCTGTTTAGCGATTGGCCATTTAGTAGTTTTCGGTCTATTTACTGGTCTGTTTAGTAGTTTGGCGTCCTGTGTAGGCATTGCCTATTTAGTAGTGTGGGTCTCTTTCAGCGTGTTCTGTTTAGTAGTTTGGGTCTGTTTAGTCATAATCGGGCCTCTTTTCGCTTAGTGTTTGTGGTACATCTCTTTACGTGATCGGTCTTTAGTAGTTTGGGTCTTCTTTAGCTTTGGTCTGTTTAGTATTACGGGTCTCTTAAGAGATATGTTTAGTAATTTGAGATCTCTTTGGTCGGTCTGTTTAGATTTGGGATTCTTACCTTTCTGGACTGTTTATTAATTTGGGTCTCTTTGGCGTTGGTCTGTTTAGTCTTTTGGGTCTTTTTAGCATTGGTCAGTTTAGTCTTTTGGGTCTCTTTGGCTTTGGTTTGGCCTGTTTAGTAGTTTGGGTCTCTTTAGCGTTGGTCTGTTTAGTAGTTTGGGTCTCTTTAGCGTTGGTCTGTTTAGTAGTTTGGGTCTCTTTAGCGTTGGTCTGTTTAGTAGTTTGGGTCTCTTTAGCGTTGGTCTGTTTAGTAGTTTGGGTCTCTTTAGCATTGATCTGTTTAGTATTTTGGGTCTCTTTAGCGTTGACTTGTTTAGTAGTTTGGGTCTCTTTGGCGTTGGTCTGTTTAGTAGTTTGGGTCTCTGCATGCTGTTAGTAATTTGAATCTCTAGCTTTAGTTTGTTTTGGGTCTCTTTAGTGCTGGTCTGCTGTTTAGTAGTTTGGGTCTCTTTAGCGTTGGCCTGTTTAGTAGTTTGGGTCTCTTTAGCATTGGTCTGTTTAGTAGTTTGGGTCTCTTTAGCATTGGTCTGTTTAGTAGTTTGGGTCTCTTTAGCATTGGTCTGTTTAGTAGTTTGGGTCTCTTTTCGGTCTGTTTAGTAGTTTGGGTCTCTTTAGCATTGGTCTGTTTAGTAGTTTGGGTCTCTTTAGCATTGGCCTATTTAGTAGTTTGGGTCTCTTTAGTGCTGGTCTGTTTAGTAGTTTGGGTCTCTTTAGCATTGGTCTGTTTAGTAGTTTGGGTCTCTTTAGCATTGGTCTGTTTAGTAGTTTGGGTCTGTTTAGCGTTGGCCTATTTAGTAGTTTGGGTCTCTTTAGCGCTGGTCTGTTTAGTAGTTTGGGTCTCTTTTCGGTCTGTTTAGTAGTTTGGGTCTCTTTAGCATTGGCCTGTTTAGTAGTTTGGGTCTCTTTAGCATTGACTTGTTTAGTAGTTTGGGTCTCTTTAGCTTTGACCTGTTTAGTAGTTTGGGTCTCTTTAGCGTTGGTCTGTTTAGTAATTTGGGTCTCTTTAGCGTTGGTCTGTTTAGTAATTTGGGTCTCTTTAGCATTGGCCTGTTTAGTAGTTTGGGTCTCTTTAGCGTTGGTCTGTTTAGTAGTTTGTGTCTCTTTAGCATTGACCTGTTTAGTAGTTTCGGTCTCTTTAGCATTGGACTGTGTAGTAATTTGAGTCTCTTTAGTGTTGGTCTGTTTAGTAGTTTGGGTCTCTTTAGTGTTGGTCTGTTTAGTAATTTGAGTCTCTTTAGTGTTGGTCTGTTTAGTAGTTTGGGTCTCTTTAGTGTTGGTCTGTTTAGTAGTTTGGGTCTCTTTAGTGTTGGCTTGTTTAGTAGTTTGGGTCTCTTTAGTGTTGGCTTGTTTAGTAGTTTGGGTCTCTTTAGTGTTGGTCTGTTTAGTAGTTTGGGTCTCTTTAGTGTTGGCTTGTTTAGTAGTTTGGGTCTCTTTTCGGTCTGTTTAGTAGTTTTGGTCTCTTTAGCGTTGGTCTGTTTAGTAGTTTGGGTCTCTTTAGCATTGATCTGTTTAGTAGTTTGGGTCTCTTTAGCGTTGACCTGTTTAGTAATTTGGGTCTATTTAGTATTGACCTGTTTAGTATTGTGGGTCTCTTTAGCGTTGGTCTGTTTAGTAATTTGGGTCTCTTTGGCATTGGTCTGTTTAGTCATTTGGGTCTCTTTGGCTTTGGTTTGGCCTGTTTAGTAGTTTGGGTCTCTTCAGCGTTGGTCTGTTTAGTAATTTGGGTCCCTTTCACGTTGGTCTGTTTAGTAGTTTGGGTCTCTTTAGCATTGATCTGTTTAGTAGTTTGGGTCTCTTTAGCGCTGGTCTGTTTAGTAGTTTGGGTCTCTTTAGCGTTGGTCTGTTTAGTAATTTGGGTCCCTTTCACGTTGGTCTGTTTAGTAGTTTGGGTCTCTTTGGCGTTGGTCTGTTTAGTCATTTGGGTCTCTAGCATTGGTCTGTTTAGTAATTTGGGTCTCTAGCATTGGTCTGTTTAGTAATTTGGGTCCGTAGTATTGGTCTGTTTAATAATTTCAGTCTCTTTAGCGTTGGCCTGTTTAGTAATTTGGGTCTCTAGCATTGGTCTGTTTAGTAATTTGGGTCTCTTTCGTGTTGTGTTCTTTAGTAATTTCAGTCTCTTTCGCGTTGGTCTGTTTAGTAATTTGGGTCTCTTAAGCGTTGGTCTGTTTAGTAATTTGGGTCTCTTTAGCATTGGTCTGTTTAGTAATTTGGGTCTCTTTAGCATTGGTCTGTTTAGTAATTTGGGTCTCTTTAGCATTGGTCTGTTTAGTAATTTGGGTCTCTTTAGCGTTGATCTGTTTAGCAGTTTGGGTCTCTTTAGTGTGGTGTGGTTAGTAATGTGGGTCTCTTAGCGTTGATCTGTTTAGTAGTTTGGGTCTCTTTAGAGTTGATCTGTTTAGTAATTTGGGTCTCTTTAGTGTTGGTCTGTTTAGTAATTTGGGTGTCTCTCACATTGGTCTGTTCAGTGATTTAGTCTCTTTAGTTTTGTCCTGTTAAAAGTTACTATTTAGACTAATTTTTGGGAGTTTTTTTCTCTAGAATTTGTAGCGGCCAGAGCTGCCCGATCAGTGTCATCCATTACCCGATGGGAACCTCGCTTGCCGATTATACGCAATTCATAGCCCCCCCAGTCACCTTCATTCGAGCGGCAGAGCTTGTGATTGACAGGATTGCTATCCTCATAAATATGCGGTGTGGCCCCGATAATGAGCCGTGGTAACTGAAAGGAGCTGAGGCCCCGCAATTACAGCTTGTTGTTCTGTCTAATCTATGTGATAATTACTCAAGATGACGATGTGTCGGTGTTTCAGATGGGAGGGACCCATCAAACGCCCCCACAGCCCTCATTATTGGCATTATAAGTCTAATTAGTAATCCCGTCCATTCAGCATAAGACAAAGCCCACTCCCACCCTCCGCTCCTACAAATCACTGTATCTACAGCCAGAGAGTGTAGAGGAGAAGCCATGAGAGCTGCATCCACCATGGGTGTACAATAGACAACATGGCTCTATGCAGGTGGAGTGGGCTTTATTGCTATAGATTAGCCTATATTGAGGCTTTTTAGTAATTAGGACTTATTTGTGGGGTCTGTTAGTCAAAGGTTTATCTCAAGCCTGAGAAGGATCTTGAGTCAATGGTGAGATGTCCCTGGGTCGTTGTGCCAGTGTCAACGCGCCCTAGTATTTTGCCCCAAAGACCTATAGCATCAGGGTGTCCTGCAGGGTAATGTTCTTCAAATACCAAATGTGTTGAATCCGGTTTGTATCAGACACGTATCTGACTTATATCACTCATGTATCTGGTTTATGTTGTATCTGGTTTATTGTACTTATGTATCCTGTTAATATCCGACGTCTTGTATCCGGTTTATATCAGACACTTTGTATCCAGATTATATCAGACACCTTGTATCCAGTTTGTATCAGACGTGCTGTATCTGGTTTGTATCAGACGTGCTGTATCCGTTTTTATCAGACGCGCTGTATCCGGTTTGTATCAGACGTGCTGTATCCAGTTTGTATCAGACGTGCTGTATCGGGTTTGTATCAGACGTGCTGTATCCGGTTTGTATCAGACGTGCTGTATCCGGTTTGTATCAGACGTGCTGTATCCGGTTTGTATCAGACGTGCTGTATCCGGTTTGTATCAGACGTGCTGTATCCGGTTTGTATCAGACGTGCTGTATCCGGTTTGTATCAGACGTGCTGTATCCGGTTTGTATCAGACGTGCTGTATCCGGTTTGTATCAGACGTGCTGTATCCGGTTTGTATCTGGTTTATGTTGTATCTGGTTTCTATCACTCCTGTATCCGGTTTATGTTATATTCAGTTTCTATCTCTCATGTATCCGGTTTATGTTGTATCCGACTTCAATTGGACATGTTGTATCCGGTTTATGTTGTATCCGACTTCAATTGGACATGCTGTATCCAGTTTATGTTGTATACGGTTTATGTTGTATCCGGCTTCTATCTCTCATGTATCCAGTTTATGATGTATCCGGATTCTATCGGGCATGTTGTATCTGGTTTATGTAGTATCCCGTTTATGTTGTATCCAGCTTCTATCTCTTATGTATCCGCTTTATGTTGTATCCGGTTTCTATCTCTCATGTATCCGGTTTATGTTGTATCTGGTTTCTATCTCTCATGTATCCGGTTTATGTTGTATCTGGTTTCTATCTCTCATGTATCCGGTTTATGTTGTATCCGGCTTCTATTGGACATGTTATATCCGGCTTCTCCGGTTTATGTTGTATCCGGTTTATGTTGTATCCGGTTTCTATCGGACATGTTGTATCCGGTTTATGTTGTATCCGGCTTCTATCGGACATGTTGTATCCAGCTTCTATCGGACATGTTGTATTCGGTTTATGTTGTATCCGGCTTCTGTCTCTCATGTATCCGGTTTATGTTGTATCCAACTTCTATCGGACATGTTGTATCCGGTTTATGTTGTATCCGGCTTCTATCGGACATGTTGTATCCAGCTTCTATCGGACATGTTGTATTCGGTTTATGTTATATCCAGTTTCTATCTCTCATGTATCCGGTTTATGTTGTATCCAACTTCTATCGGACATGTTGTATCCGGTTTATGTCGGACATGTTGTATCCGGTTTATGTTGTATCCAACTTCTATCGGACATGTTGTATCCGGTTTATGTCGGACATGTTGTATCCGGTTTCTGTTGTATCCGGTTTCTGTTGTATCCGGTTTCTGTTGTATCCGGCTTCTATCGGACATGTTGTATCCGGTATCTGTTGTATCCGGTTTATGTTGTATCCCCCCTCTATCGGACATGTTGTATCCGGTTTCTGTTGTATCCGGTTTCTGTTGTATCCGGCTTCTATCGGACATGTTGTATCTGGTTTCTATTGGACATGTTGTATCCGGCCTCTATCGGACATGTTGTATCCGGTTTCTGTTGTATCCGGTTTCTGTTGTACCCGGTTTCTGTTGTATCCGGTTTATGTTGTATCCGGTTTCTATGGGACATGTTGTGTCCGGTTTCTGTTGTGTCCGGTTTCTGTTGTGTCCGGTTTATGTTGTATCCGGTTTATGTTGTATCCGGTTTATGTTGTATCCGGTTTATGTTGTATCCGGTTTCTATTGGACATGTTGTATCCGGTTTCTGTTGTATCCGGTTTATGTTGTATCCGGTTTCTATTGGACATGTTGTATCTGGTTTATGTTGTATCCGGTTTATGTTGTATCCGGCCTTTATCGGACATGTTGTATCCGGTTTATGTTGTATTCGGCCTCTATCGGACATGTTGTATCCGGTTTATGTTGTATCCGGTTTATGTTGTATCCGGCCTCTATCGGACATGTTGTATCCGGTTTCTGTTGTATCCGGTTTCTGTTGTATCCGGTTTCTGTTGTACCCGGTTTCTGTTGTACCCGGTTTCTGTTGTATCCGGTTTATGTTGTATCCGGTTTCTATGGGACATGATGTATCCGGTCTATGTTGTATCCGGTTTCTATGGGACATGTTGTATCCGGTTTATGTTGTATCCGGTTTATGTTGTATCCGGTTTATGTTGTATCCGGCCTCTATCGGACATGTTGTATCCGGCCTCTATCGGACATGTTGTATCCGGTTTCTGTTGTACCCGGTTTCTGTTGTATCCGGTTTATGTTGTATCCGGTTTCTATGGGACATGTTGTATCCGGTCTATGTTGTATCCGGAATCTATCGGAAATGTTGTATCCGGTTTCTATTGTATCCGGTTTCTGTTGTATCCGGTTTCTATGGGACATGTTGTATCCGGTTTCTATGGGACATGTTGTATCCGGTTTCTGTTGTATCTGGTTTCTATCGGGCATTTTGTATCCGGTTTATGTTGTATCCGGTTTCTATTGGACATGTTGTATCCGGTTTCTGTTGTATCCGGTTTCTGTTGTATCCGGCCTCTATCGGACATGTTGTATCCGGTTTCTGTTGTATCCGGTTTATGTTGTATCCGGTTTCTATGGGACACGATGTATCCGGTCTATGTTGTATCCGGTTTCTATGGGACATGATGTATCCGGTATCTGTTGTATCCGGTTTATGTTGTATCCCCCCTCTATCGGACATGTTGTATCCGGTATCTGTTGTATCCGGTTTCTGTTGTATCCCCCCTCTATCGGACATGTTGTATCCGGCCTCTATCGGACATGTTGTACCCGGTTTCTGTTGTATCCGGTTTATGTTGTATCCGGTTTCTATGGGACATGTTGTATCCGGTCTATGATGTATCCGGTTTCTGTTGTATCTGTCCTCTATCGAGCATGTTGTATCCGGTTTCTGTTGTATCCGGTTTCTATTGTATCCGGTTTCTATGGGACATGTTGTATCCGGTCTATGTTGTATCCGGTTTCTGTTGTATCCGGCCTCTATCGAGCATGTTGTATCCGGTTTCTGTTGTATCCGGTTTCTATGGGACATGTTGTATCCGGTTTCTGTTGTATCCGGTTTCTATGGGACATGTTGTATCCGGTTTCTGTTGTATCTGGTTTCTATCGGTCAGTTTGTATACGGTTTCTGTTGTATCCATCTTCTATCGGACATGTTGTATCCGGTTTCTGTTGTATCAGGTTTCTGTTGTAGTCCTTCTCGAACATGTGTTCGGTTTTGTTGTATCGGTTTGGTTGTATGGTTTATGTTGTATTGGTTTATGTTGTTTCGGTTTCTGTTGTATGGTTTATGTTGTCTCCCGGCCTCTATCGGACATGTTGTATCGGCTTTCTAGAATGTTGTATGGTATTGTTGTTCGTCCGAGTTTCTGTTGTATCCCCTCTATGAAAGTTGTATCCTTCCCCACCGGTTTCTGTTGATCGGTTTCTGTTGTATGGCTTCTATGTAAGTTGTATCGGTTCAGTGTATCGGTTTTGTGTATCCCCTTATCGGACATGTTGTATCGGTATCTGTTGTAATCCGGTTTATGTTGTTATCCCCCTCTATCGACATGTTGTATGCCTGTTTCTGTTGTATGGTCTTGTTGTATCGGTTTCTGTTGTATCGGTTCTGTTGGTATCGGATTCTGTTGTTATCCCCTCTATCGGACATGTTGTATCCGGTAATCTGTTGATATCTGGTTTATGTTTATCCTTATCGGGACATGTTCGTTATCGGCCTCTATCGGCCATGATGTAATCGGTTTCTGTTCTATCGGTTTTTGTTCTATTCGGTTTGGTTGAATTCCGGTTTTTCTGTTGTCTCGGCCTTATGGAATGTTGTATCCGGTATCTGTTGTATCCGGTTTTCGTTGGTATCCCCTCTATCGACATGGTGTATTGGTGTATCTGTTGTATGGTTTTGTTGTATCCCCCTTATGGACATGTTGTATCGGTAATCGGACATGATGTTTGGTTTCTGTATATTGCGTCTTTTGTTTCTGGTTTTGTTGTCTTCGGTTTCTGTTGTATACCGGCTCTATGACATGTTGTCTCCGGTTTTGTTGTATCCGGGAGTTTTTTCTGTTCTATCCGGCCTCTATCGGGACTGTGTATGGTTTTGTCATATGTGGAGATCAGTTCCGGGCGTCCCCAGACGGAGTCTTATTTTTGCCATCACTAATCTCCGTTCACATCTGTGGCTTGTCTTGGCTCCGTCGGCTGTGTTGGTGGGTAAGTGAACCGCGTTAGTGGGCCCCCTTCAGTTTTTCGATCTGAGATTTATGGCTCTATCATAACTTACAATTTGTTTTGGAACATGTTTTGAGCACAGCGAGGACGGTGTCAGCCAAAGGTCTGTTTGATTTCTGTCGGATGAGGCATCTTTGTCATGTTGACGAGGACACAATCTGGGTCATATTTGTCTGTGGGAGAGGTCTAGAGCTGGGATCTTGGTCGAGAGGTGGGAAGGTGTGATAATGGGTCTCTCCTGTGGACATCTAGGGAGACATTATGGTCTGACAGCTCAAGTGACTTCAGCTCCACCATTTTTGTGTTGCGTAAGACTCTTGAAGGGGATGTCCAGCAACAATATGGATGGAGATGGTCAAAGATGTGGAGAAACCTTGAAGGTGTTGTTCCATTTAGGACATTTTGCATATCTACAATGAAGATGGTGGAAAGTCTCAGAGGTTGATCAGAAGGAGGTCCGGCCAACTCTTAAAACTGAGAGATTTTTTGGGAAGCTCGTTTACGAGAGTAGGTGAGGTCCACATGTCGATATGGTCTGAAAGGGACAACCCTGTAAGACTTCTCCACGTCTTTGACCATCTCCATCTGTCTTGTTATTGGTTGTTCACTTCTTCGTTCACCAACATGGAATAGGCTGGGTTCCTGAGGGCCTATGGACACCTGTATCATGAGGATTCCTGGGGCACACACCAAACACTTCCAAAAACCTGCTATTTGGTGACATAACTATTCACACTGCTAGAGCGACACCACCTGAAACTATTATCTATGGTGTCTGAGGGCTCTAAGAAAGAATGAGGCTGCTGAACCAATGAAAAATTAGCTAAAATTCTGTGTTAAGGGGCCCGGAGAGAGCTGTCACTGCACCTTGCTAACTAATGTTGTATGGGGCTCCCCGGAGCGATGGTGTTCACTGCACCTCTGCTAAACCCTACTGTGTTGGGGCCAGAGCAGCGGATGTCACTGCACCTCTGCTAACCTATGTGTATGGGCCCCGGAGCAGAGATGTCACTGCACCTTGCTAACCTCTGTGTATGGGGCTGGAGCAGACGGATGTACTGCACCTTGCTATCCTATGTGTAAGAGGCTGAAGAAGGGTTGACATGACCTTGTATACAGTGTTGGGGCCTTCGAGGCAGAACGTATGTCACTGCACTTGGCTAACCTACTGTGTTTGGGGGCCGGAGCAGACGGATGTCAATGCATCTGTAACCCCTACTGTGTATGGGGCCAGAGCAGAGGTGTACTGCACCTTGCTAACTATGTTATGGGGCCCTGGCGAAGACGGCTGTACTGACCTCTGCTAACTACTGTGTATGGGGCCCGGAGCAGACAGTGTACTGCACTTTGCTAACCCTATGTGTATGGGCCCGGGAGCAGACGATGTCTGACCTCTGCTAACATACTGTGTAAGCGCCTGAAGAAGACAGATGTCATGCACATCTGCTCACCCTATGTGTATGGGGCCCTGGAGCAGAGGATATCACTGCATGTAACTATGTGTATGGTCCTGGCGCAGACGGATGTCACTGCACCTCTGCTAACCTACAGTGTATGGGGCCCCGGAGCAGACGGATGTCATGACCTCTGCTTACCTAAGTGTATGGGGCCGGAGCAGAGCATGTCACTGACTCAGCTAACTACTGTTTAAGAGGCCCGGAGCAGTCGGATATCACTGATCTCTGCTAACACTACGGTGTCTTGGAGACCCGAGCAGAGGATATACTGCAATCCCTGCTAACCTACGTGTTGTATGGTCCCTGGAGCAGCGTGGAATGTACGTGCACTCTGCTAACCTATGTGTATGGGGCCTGGAGCAGAGGCTATCACTGCACCTTGCCGAACCTACTGTGTCAGGGGCCTGGAGCAGACGGGATGTCATGCACTCTGCTAACCCTACTGGTATGGTCCCTGGAGCAGAGGATGTCCACTGCACTCTGCTAACCTACTGTGTATGGGGCCCGGAGAGGGGATAATATGCCTCTGCAACTACTGTTGTAATGGGGCCTGGAGCAAGACAGATGTTACTGCAACTTGCTAACCCACTGTATTTGGGGCCGGAGGCAGAACGATGTCACTGCACCTGCTGCTAAACCTACTGTGTATGAGCCGGAGCCCAGACGGACTGTACTGCACTATTCTGCTAGCACTACTGTGTATGGTGCCGGAAGCGGAGGATGTAATGCATCTGCTACCCCTACTGTGGATGGGGCCCAGAGCAGACGGATGTTCACTGCACTTGCTCACCTACCTGTGTTGGAGCTGGAGCAGGGGATGTCACTGCACCTCGGCTTATCTACTGTGTATGGGGCCCCAGAGCAGAGGATGTCACTGCCACCTTGCTAACCTACTGTGTTATGGGCGGAGTAGACCGGTGTTACTGCACCTTGTAACCCTAAGTGTATGGGGCCTGGAGCAGACGGATGTCACCTGCATCTCTTGTAACCATACTGATGTATGGCCCTTGGAGAGAACGGATGTCATGCACTTGCTAATACTGATGTATGGGGCGGAGCAGACGGATGACATACACCTCTGCTAACCTTAATGTGTTTGGAGCCTGGAGCCAGACGGCGTACTGCAACCTCTGCTAACCTATGTGTATGGGGCTGGAGCAGACGGATGTCACTGCAACCTTTGCTAACCCTACTGTGTATGGTGCCCCGAGTAGACCGGTGTCAATGCCCTTGCTATCCTATGAGGGTTTGGGGCTGAGCAGACGGAGGTCACTGCACCTCTTGCTAACCTATGTGTAGGGGCCCGGAGCAAGAGGATGTCAGTGCCTCTGCTCACCCTTATGGATATGGGGAGTGGGCCGAGGATGTCACTGCCCTTGCTAATCCTACTGTGTATGGACCGGGAACAGAGGATGTCACTGCCCTTCCTGTAACCATACGGTTGTATGGGGCGAGCAGACGGATGTCATGCACCTTGCTAACCCTTTTTTTATTTTTTATTAATGTGTCTGGGGGGTCCAGAGGCAGACGGAGGTCACTGACTTGCTAACCTTTCTTCACCTTTCCTCCCTTTTATGTGTTATGGGGCACGGAGCTGCGGATGTCACTGCACCTCTGCTACTACTGTGTATGAGGGCCCGGAGCAGACAGTGTCACTGACCTTGACTACCTATGTGTATGGGGCCCGCGGAGGTAGACCGGTGTCATGCACCTTGTTAACCATACTGTGTATGGGGCCCCGGGAACGATGATGTCACTGACTCTGCTAACCCCTACTGTGTATGGGGGCCCGGAGCAGACGGATTTGTACTGCACCTCTGTAGCCTTGTGAATGGTGCCTGGCGCAGGGAGTCACTGCACTCTGTTATCTACTGTGTCTGGGGCCCCGGAGCAGACGATGTCACTGCACCTTGCTTAACCTAAACTTTGTATAGGGAGAAGCAGAGGATGTCATGCCCCTTGTAACCCAACTGTGTATGGGGCTGGGAGCAAGGTGTCTGCACCTTGTAACTATGTGTATGGGGCCCGGAGCAGACGGATGTCATGAATTTTGCTAACTACTGTGAATGAGGGCGGAAAGACGGATGTCATGACCTAGCTTCCCTATGTGTATGGGGCCGCGGCGCAGGACGGATGTCATGCACCTCTGCTAACTGCTGTGTATTGGGGCCAGAGGCAGAGGATGTGCATGCACTTGCTAACCCTACTGTGTATGGCCTCCCGGAGCACGACGGATGTCCTGCACTTGCTAACCTTATGTGTATGGGGCCCGGGAGACAGATGTCACTGCACTCTGCCTGACCTATGTGCTGGGGCCCGGATGCAGAGGATATCACTGCACATCTGCTAACTGCTGTGTATGGGGCATGGAGCGAAGAGGTCATGACATCTGCTAACTATGTGTATGGGTCCGGAAGCGACGGATGTCACTGCACTCGGTAACCTATGTGTATGGGCGCGGGAGAGAGGATGTTCACTGCACCTCTGCTACTACCTGTGTATGGGGCCCGGAGCAGAGGATGGTCACTGCACTTGCTAACCCTACTGTGTATGGGTCGGAGCAGAGGATGGTCATGCACTCGGTAACCTACTGTGTTGGGGCGGCGGTAGACAGACGGATGTCATGCCCATCTGCTAACCTATGTGTATGGGGTCCCGGAGAGACGGATGTTCACTGCACCTTGGAATCCTTTCTGAGTAGGGGCTGGCGCAGACGGATGTCACTGCACCTTGTAGCTTACTGTGTATGGTGCTGGAGCAGACGGATGTCATGCACCTCTGCTAATCATACTGTGTATGGGGCCGGAGAGACGCTGTACTGCACCTTGCTAACTACTATGTATAAGGGCCCAGAGCCAGACGGATGTCACTGACCTTGTAACCCTCTGTGTTGGGGCCCTGGAGAGACGGAAGTCATGACTTGCTCACTACTGTGTATGGGGCCCGGACGCAGAGGATGTCACTGACTCTTGCTAACTACTGTGTATGAGGGGGGACAGAGGATGTCATGCACCTCTGTATCCCCTAATGTGTATGGGGCCCGGAGCGAGGATGACATGACCTCTGTAACCTGCTGTGTATGGGCGGAGAGACGGATGTCACTGCATTGCTAACCCTCTGTGTAGGGGCCGGCGCAGACGGTGTATGCACTCTGTAAACCTATGTGTATGGGGCCCCGGAGCGAGATGTTATGAACTCTTGCTAACCCTACTGTGCATGGGGGCCGGAGCAGACGGAAATACTGCAACTCTGTAACCTGATGTGTATGGGGCCTTGGAGAGACAGGAGGTCATGCACATTGCTAACTTTACTGTGGTTTGGGGCCGAGAGACAGATGTCCTGCATTGTACCTGCTGTGTATGGGGCCTCTGGGAGTAGACAGAGGTATGCAATCTGCTAACCCTACTGTGTATGGGGCCCGGAGCAGGACGGATGTATGCACCTGGTAATACTGAGTATGGGGGGCGGGGAGAGAGGATTCATGCACCTCTGGAAAACCTCTGTGTATGGGGCCCCGGAGCAGAGGATGTCACTGCACCTTGCTAAATATGTGTACTGGGTCCCCGGAGAGAGGATGTACTGACTGGGAACTATGTGTATGGGGGGGCGGGGGGTGGCGGGGAGCAGAGGATGTCACTGCAATTGCTAACCTACTGTGTTGGGTCCGGAGCCAGCGGATGTCACTGCACTCTGCTAACCTATGTGTATGGGGCTGGCGAGAGAGATGTCTGCACTCTGCTAGCCTACTGTGTATGGTGGCCGAGCAGACAGATATACTGTGCACTTGCTAACTATGTGTATGGGGTGGCGCGAGGATGTTCCCTGAACCCTGCTATCTATGTGTATGGGGCCGGAAGGATTGGATGTCATGCACTATGCTACACCCTATGCTGGTATGGCCCCGGAGCAGACGGATGTCACTGCACTCTGCTAACCCTACTGTTGTATGGGGCCAAGCAGCAGACAGATGCACTGTACCTCTGCTAAAACCTACTGTGTATGGGGGTCCCGGACGCAGACGGATGTCCCTTCACCTTGCTAACTCTATGTCTATGGGGTGGCGCAGACGATGTCATGCATCGGTAAACCTACTGTGTATGGGGCCGAGCCGAGGATTGTATGCACTCTTGTAACCTTGTGTATGGTGGCGGGAGCAGAGGATGTCATGCCCATCTGTAACCACTGGGTATGGGCGGGGAGCAGACGGATGTCACTGCATTGAACTACTGTGTTTGGTCGGAGCAGCCGGATGTCACTGCACTTGCTAACCTTATGTGTAAGAGGGCCTGGCAGGACGGTGTCACTGACCCTCTGCTAGCCTATTTGTGTATGGGGCCCGGAGCAGAGGATGTCACTGCCCTCTGCTAACCTATTGTGTTGGGGGCCTGGAGCAGACGGATGTACTGCACCTTGTAGCTATGTGTAAGGGGCCCGCGAGACGATGTCATGCAATCTGTTAACCTAGATGTGACTACGTTGCTATAACCTCTGCTCCCCACTAGTCATGCCACTCTAGGGGGAAGACATACTAAGCAAACTGCTCCCAAATATTTTTGCAAATAGATTGATTTTCCTCTATTTTTGTTACATGGTTCACTGGCAATATGTTGGCGGTTGCCGTGTGCAATCCCTTGGTGGTAATGGCGGCGGCAGGCGAGGGGTTGATTACACAAACTGTCTCAGTGTGGTAATTTTATATGAACAGCTAAGAAGGAGACATGAGAGGCTGAATTAATCAGCTCATCACATCACGGCACGACGGAGCATTCAATCGATTAATTGTGCCGCGGCGAGCGGAGCGCCAAACGTCTGCGCTGCTCCCAGTCAGTAAATAATGGGTAGATAGCAATGATAGAACCGCCGCTCTCCTGACTACTCCGGGTAAAAGTTGCACCCAAGGATAATATAAAATATCGCAACGTGTGGCAAAAGGCCACTAGGGAGCTGAAGGCGACAACGCAGGAAACGGGCCCTCGGGTATTGCCCTTTTTTTGGGACGTTTTATACAAAAGGGGCCCCGTTGGGCAAAAGTAAGTGTTTCCCACGGCAGGAACCCACTTTTTTTGGAATAAAAACCCCCCACTGTTTGGGAAAATTTCCCAAAAATTTTGGGATGTCTGGGGGAATTTGTGCTCTTTTTGAGAGAACCAGCCCTTTGTCAGTCACTTTTTGGCGTTATCCATCCTGGGTGTTTGGGTTTGGGGCGGGGGTCCCCCCGACTAAGCTATCCCTCCGTTCTGTATGTGCTTGCGTTTTCATTGGGCCATGAGGGGGAAAGGGGGCTACCCCACTGATATCAAAAGGGACGATGGGGTAAAAATGTTGTGCTGCTGCCTTAACCATTCCTGGGGGGACCCTGAAACACGTCAGAGTGGTGACTTAGAGACGCTTTCGCGCAGGTCCATGAGCGGTTTAATCCCCAGCTGAATTGGCTTGTGCATGCTGAGCTTGTGTGAGCTGTTTAGGCCAAAGATGACTGCTTTGACAATTTTAAAATACAGAAGTTCTCAACCCTCTGACTCTGGTTTAGTGACCCCCTTTCCCCCTTTCCCCGGGGTTGGGACCCCATCCCTTTCCCCGGTGTCTAGTGACCTCGTCCCTCTCTTCCTGGTGTCTAGTGACCTTATCCCTCTCTCACTGGTGTCTGATGACCTCATCCCTCTCTCCCTGGTGTCTAGTGACCTCATCTCTCTCTCCCTGGTGTGTGGTGACCCCCCCTCTTCCTGGTGCCCCTTTATAAACCTCATCCCTCTCTCCCTGGTGTCTAGTGACCTCATCCCTCTCTCCCTGGTGTCTAGTGACCTCATCCCTCTCTCCCTGGTGTCTAGTGACCTCATCCCTCTCTCCCTGGTGTCTAGTGACCTCATCCCTCTCTCCCTGGTGTCTAGTGACCTCATCCCTCTCTCCCTGGTGTCTAGTGACCTCATCCCTCTCTCCCTGGTGTCTGGTGGGAACCTTTTCCCCCTCTCCCGGGTTTTGGGGGAACCTATCCCTCTCTCTCTGTGCCCGGGGTGACCTACCCCCCTCTCTCTCTAGTTCAGTGACCTAAACCCCTCTCCCCCTGGGTTCTGGTGCCCTCATCCTCTCTCCCCTGGGGTTCGGGGCCCTCTTTCCCCCCTTTTCCCAGGTGTCTAGGGGACCTCTTTCCCTCTCTCCCGGGTTTGCCCTTGGGGACCCTCCCCCTCTCCAGGGTGCCCTATGACCTCACCCCTTTCTGCCCCTTTGTTGGTAAATCATCCCTTTCCCCCCTTGGGGGCCCCTAGTGACCAAACCCCCTCCTAAATTGGTGCCCTGATGACCCCCCCCCCTCTGCCCCTGGGGGTTTTGGTGCCCCTCACCCCCTCTCTCCCGGTTTTTTGGGGTGCCCTCTTCCCTCTCTCCCTGGTGTCTGATGACCTCATCCCTCTCTCCCTGGTGTCTAGTGACCTCATCCCTCTCTCCCTGGTGTCTGGTGACCTCATCCCTCTCTCCCCTTGGGCCCTGGTGCCTCATCCCTCTTTCCCGGGTTGTCGGTGACCTTTCACCTCTCCCCCTTTGGGGGTTGGTGACCTCATCCCTCTCTCCCTGGTGTCTGGTGACCTCATCCCTCTCTCCCTGGTGTCTGGTGACCTCATCCCTCTCTCCCTGGTGTCTGGTGACCTCATCCCTCTCTCCCTGGTGTCTGGTGACCTCATCCCTCTCTCCCTGGTGTCTAGTAAACCTAAACCCCCTCTGCCCTTTGGGGGTCTAGTAAAATCACCCCTCTTTCCCTGGTGTCAGTGACCCTCATCCCTCTCCCCCTGGTGTTAGTAAATTTTCACCCTCGTCCCCGGTGTCGGGGGTGACCCTCACCCTCTGCCCTTGGTGTCTATGACCTCACCCCTTTTCTCCCTGGTGTCGGGTTGGCCTCTTTCCCTCTCTCCCGGGTTTGTTGGTGACCCCCATCCCTCCCCCCCTGGTGTTGGTGACCTCTTTCCCCCCGTCCTTGGTGTCTAGTGCCCCTTTCCCTCTGCCCCTGGTTCTGGTGACCTCACCCTCTGTAATTGGGTTTGTTAGGGACCTCTTTCCCTCTCTCCCTGGGGGCAAGGACTTCATCCCTTTTCCCTGAATTTTTCAGTTTTACGGGCGGGTATAAAAAGGGCGACTTTTCGCTATCTTTCCTTTTGCAGTGTAACCATAAACATAGAGAAGGGAAACCGGGGGAGCCCCGGGGGACGGCGGTGCTGTGAGCGATCCCCTTTTGGGGGGGCCCGGCAGAACAAAAGTGCGGAGGACATAGTGTGCACAATACTCAGGGACTGTATCTGCACCGCTCACCTGCTGACCCCTCATCTCCATCACACTCACAGAGGAGAGACCTGATATCCCCAGGGCTGGATGCAGTCATCATGGATATGAGTTACAGCAGAGCCCTGTATGACGCCCCCTGACAGCCATTATGTATATTGGGTATCAGTCACCTGGGCCGGATATCACCCGACTCCGTCTGTTCTGCGTCAGCCAGTCTGCCAGCTCCGTCACCCCATCCCTCAATCCGGGAAACCTCTGAAATTCTGATTAGACAAGGAAAGGACTCCCCTGCCCCCAAGACTATGCAATGTAGCAAGAAATACAAAGTTCAGGGTTCGCCCCAATTTGGGGCAACGGACAAAAAATTTCCCCCCTTAAATTTCCCCCAATGTATCCCCCAAACCCCAAGATATGCAAATTTCCCTGTGTACAAGAATATAACTGCTATAATACTTTCCCTATGTACAATAACATAACTACTATAATATGCTCCAAAGTAAAATAATAAAAATATATAATACCCCCCCCTAGGGTAAAAGAAAAAATTTACGTAAAAATCCCCTATGTACAAAAAATATTACTTTAATACTGCCCCCCTATGTCCAAAAACCCTTTAATACTATAATATTGCTCCCTGTTACAAAAAATAAAACTGTTTAAAATACTGCCCTAGTACAAGAATAAAAATACTATAATACTGCCCCCCTATGACAAGAATATAATATGAAAATACTGCCCCTATGTAAAAGGGAAAAAAAACTATTTTAATTTACTGTCCCTATGAAACAAAAATTATAACTATATAATTCTGCTTTTTCAGAAATTATAATACTATAATACGGGCCCCATGTAAAAGAATAAACTACAAAATTTCCTTGCCCCCTATATAAAAGGGAATAAAAATTACTATAATTCTGCCCCCTATTTTACAAGAATTTTTAACTACAAATAATACCCCCCCCTATGTACAAGAATATAATTTCTAAAATACGGGCCCCCTTTGTACAAAAAATAAAAACCTATTTTAAAAACCCTGCCCCCTATGACAAGAATAAAAAACAAACTAAATACTCCCCCCTAGGGACAAGAATATAATTTAAACTAAAAAAAGCTCCCTATGTACAAGAATAAAAGTAACTATAATACTCCCCCCTATGTACAAAAATTTAATACTAAATACTGCCCCCTTTTAAAAAGAATAAAAACTACAAATTTTACTGCCCCCTTTTTACAAAAAAAATAACTCCTAAAATTACTGCCCCTATGTAAAAGAATAAAAACTACTTTTAATTTATCCCCCCTATTAAAAGAATAAAAACAAATATAATCTGCTCCCTATGTAAAAAGAAAAAAAAAAACTACATAATACTGCCCCCTTGTACAAGAATATAATTTACAAAAATTACGCCCCTATGTAAAAGAATATAACTACTAAAAATTACTGCTCCTATGTACAAAAATTAAAACTACTATAATACTGCCCCTATTTTACAAGAATATAACTACAAATATGCCCCTTTTGGTACAAGAATTTTAACTACTATAAAATACTCCCCCCTATGTACAAGAAATAAAACTACTATTTATGGCCCCCTAGGGACAAGAAAAAATAACTACTAAAATTTTCCCCTCCCTCCTAGGGCCCAAGAAAAACCCCTACTATATTACGGGCCCCCTTATGTACAAGAATATAAAAACAAACATAATCAAACCCCCCTATGTACAATTTTTTAAAAACTACTATAATACCCCCCCTATGTACAAGAATAAACAAACTTTTAATACGTCTCCTATGAAACCAAGAATATAATACATAAAAATGCCCCCTATGTGCAAGAATATAATTTCTAAAATTACTGTCCCCTATTTTAAAAAATAAAACTACTTTTAATGGCCCCCTATGGAAAAGAATTTATCTACTATAATCCCTGCCCCCTATGGACAAGAATTTTAACTACAAAAAATACTGCCCCCTAGGAAAAGAATATAAACTAAAATACGGTCCCCTAGGGAAAAAAGGGGGGGGGGGGGGGAAATAAAAAAAAACTTTTTTTAATAAGGGGGGGGGGGTTAAAAATTTTTTAAAAAAAATTTTTTTTTTTTTTATAATTAAAACCTTTTTTTTTTTAAAAATTAATTTTTCCCCCTTTATGTACAAGAATAAACTACAAAATTACTGCCCCCAATGTACAAGAATTTTCCCTTAAAAACTAAAAAAAATTTTTTTCCCCCTCCTTTTTAAACAAGAATAAAAATTACTATAATACTCCCCCCTATGTACAAAATATAACTACTTTTAATACTGCTCCTTTTGTAAAAGAATAAAACTATTTTTAATTTGCCTCCTATGAAACAAGAATATAACTACAATAATACGCCCCCTATTAAAAGAATATAATATAAAATTTCCTCCCTCCTAGGGTACAAAAAATATAACTATAAATAGATATTTTTTTATTTTTTTACTGTTTTTTTTAGGGGAAAAGGGTTCGGGCCCTTGCAGACTATAAGGATTACACGGGCAGTTACATTTAGTGACTCCCGGGACGCCCCTTTTCCCCTGATCACGTCGTTCATTTTCCCCTTTTCTTCTCCCCCGGTTCCCACCTTCATTTGATTTCCCCGGCCACGACTCGTCCCTAAGGTTTTGGGACACAAATATCTTAAAAATCCTCACTTTTCCCAGAAACCCCTTAATTTTAGGTATAAAAAGTACCTCATTGGGTAGGGAATAGGTCCCCTCAATTGGGCGGGTATTAGAATATGGGTTTAAAAAGTCGGGCAGGTATAAGATTTTAGGGTCAATTTCGGGCGGGTTTTATAATATTATGGGCCCATTTCCCCAACAGGTATATGGGATAGGGGGCCACGGGGGCAGGTATGGGGGGCCACGGCAGGTATGGGGGGCCACAGGAGGTATAGGGGGGGCACTGAGGATTTTATAGGGGGGCCCCCAGGCAGGTTTTGGGGGGAACTGAGACAGTATTTTGGGGGCACTGGGGCCATTTATGGGGGGCACGAGGGGGTATAGGGGGCCCGGGCAGAAATAGGGGCCACGGGCAGTTTAGGAGGCCACAGGCGGGTATGGGGGGACCACAGGCGAATATATGGGGCCACAGGCAGGAAAATGGGGGGTCATAGGCGTAAAATTGGGCCACAGGCGTATGGGGGGCCACAGGAAGGTATGGGGGGCAACAGGCCCATTATAGGGGGCCCACGGGCAGTTTAGGAGGCCACGGGCAGGATAGCGGGGCCACGGGCGTATAGAGGCCACAGGCAGTAAAAGGGGGCCCCAACAGGCGGGTATGGGGGACCACAGGAGTATATGGGGCCACAGGCATTTAGGTGGCCGCGGGCAGGTTATAGGGGGCCCAGGCAGGTTTTGGGGGCCCAGGGCATATATAGGGGGCCCAGGCAGTATGGGGGGCCCCCAGGCAGGTATGGGGGGCCACGGGCCCAGTATATAGGGCCACACAGGCCCAGTATATGGGGGCTACACAGGCAGTATATAGGGGCACCCAGGCAGGTAAACGCTATAAAAATAACAACTTTAAATTTAATTCACCTTAATCCCCGGGGAGCCCCCTCTGTCCTTTTCCCCCCGGGGCTCCTCCCGCGCTCCTGGGCGCACAGCCTGTAGCGCTGTGCCCCCGAGGAAACCGGAAAGCGGCGTGATGTGTCATTACATGCGCCGCTCCAGTTAAACCCCCGGGGGCCCGGGTCCCCGGGTCCTCTTTTGCAATGAGGACCCCCCAAGCCCCGCTGTGTCAGCCCCGGGAAGAGGGGCCCGACACTGTCTGCGGGGCGGGACCTCGCTCTCTGCCCCGCAAAAGGGCCCACATTTTGCCCCCCACAAAGTAGCTGCAGGGCCAGTCGGTTTCTCCAGGCCCATGGGGGCGGGGGACAGGGGGGGTTTTTTTCGGGGGGCCCCAGCCCCCCCACAAAACCGCCTAGCGACGCCCCCGAACTAATTTTAATACGGGCCCCCATGGGACAAAAATATTTAAATACCCATAATACTGCCCCTATGTCAAGAATTTTTAAAACCCACTATAATTTGCCTCCCATGTACAAAAAATATTTAAATACTATTTAATTTCTGCTCCCCATGTACAAGAATATAACTACTATAATACTGCCCCTATTGGGAAAAGAATATAAAATAATATTAAATTTGCCTCCTATGTACAAGAATTTTAACTACTAAAATTTCTGGCCCCTTTTTAAAAGGGAAAATTAATACTATAAATTTTGCCTCCTAGTACAAAATATAAAAAACTATAGTTGGGCCCCCCATATTAAAAGAAAATTAAAATACTATAAACTGCCTCCTATTTACAAGAATTAACTACTTTTTAAAACTGCCCCCCTATGTTCAAGAATTTTAACTCCCATAAATACTGCCCCTTAAAGTACAAGAATTAACTACTAAAAAAAACTGTCCTCAAAGTACAAGAATAAAAATACATAATTTTGCCCCCTATATACAAAAAAATATAAAACTATAATTTCTGCCCCTATGTAAAGAATATAAAATACTATAATACTGCCCCCTAAAATACAAGAATATAACTAAATTTTAATTCTGCCTCCCATGTACAAGAATAAAACTTCTATAAATTTTGCCCTTTTATGTAAAAAGAATATAAATACTAATTTCTGCTCCTATGTACTAGAAATAACTATTTTAATTTTGCTCCTTTGTAAAAAGAATATAACTACTATAAAATTTTGTCCTATGTTTCCCAAAAATATAAATACTATAATACTGTCCCCAAAGTTCAAGGGAAAATTTTCTACTATAATACTACCCCCATGGTACCAAGAAAAATATCTACTATAATAAATGCCCCCTATGTACAAGAATTTTAACTATATAATTTCTGCCCCCTATGTACAGGAATTTTTAACTACGATAACACGGGTCCCATTTTTCAAGGGAAAATTTAAATATTATAATAAATGCCCCTAATGTACAAGAATAAACCTACTATAAAAACTGCCCCCTATGTAAGGAAAATAAACTACGATAACACTGCTTTCCCATGTTCAAGAATATAATATATAAAAACTTCCCCCTTTTGACAAGAATATAAAATACTATAATAAATGCCTTTCCCACGTTTTCAAAAATTAAACTTAACACCCCGTCCCTGGTACAAGAATATAACCCACATAAAAATTGCCCCCTATGTACAAGAATATATCTACTATAAAACGGCTCCCATGTACAAGAATAAACCTACTATAATACTGCCCCTATTTTACAAAGAATATTTAATACTATAAAACTGTCCTATTTGGGTTTTCAAGAAAATAACTTCTATAAATTTCTGCCCCCTATGTACAAAAAATATTTTTAAAAACTTTTTAATACTGCTCCCAGTACCCAAAAATATAATACCCATAATACCCGCCCCCCTATGTACAAGAATTTAACTACAAAAATCCCGGGCCCCTTATTTTACCCGAATATAAACAAAAAAAGATAGTGGTAGATAAAGTTGTATGTAGTCGCCCCCGCAGACATATAAGTGATTTTCCTGCAGTTTTCATTTAGTGACTCACCGGAGACGTCCCTTTTTTGATCAGCGTCGTTACTTTCCCTTTTCCTTTTTTCCATTTCCGGGTTTTCCCCCCTTCATGCTG